>LIEC01006473.1:0-23611 GCA_001925005.1 Drosera capensis
GTCGAAGGTCCCCCTACAAACGGTATCCTTACACCCAATCAACCGATGTTATGCCCCGCGATTTTTTTTTCTACACATACAAAGAGAACCACACTTGTTCTTTTACAAGCTAAATTTAACGTCTGGCCCAGTCAAGTTCGTTTTGAACCATCATCGACGACAACGGAGTTGTTCGGTCATCTTTAGTTTGTTATAATGTTTGACGTTGTGTTTCTTTATAATCATATTTCCTTTACCGTTACATATGTTTAACATAATCATTATAAAGATTACACACCAATGCTAGGAGACACCAGTTTTACTATGGTAAAAAAAGTCATCATGGGCGTGACGCCTGCGTAAAACACAATCCCTATGTGTGTTACATTGGTAAAACACAAAAAAATTTGGTTCTAATAACCACAAAAAAATATGGGTGTTATATCAAAATATGCACGTTATAATAACTTATATATCTTTGTCCTTTTTTTAAAGCCTTTTACTTACTTAACCTTCAAAAATTCGTGTGCCAACATAAATGAAAAAAATCAATGATGACAAAAGAAGAAGAGAGATTTTTGAATTCTAGACACTGAATTGTGACAAATTCTTGGTCACATATCGTCCACCAAAATTGTTTGAAAATTCAATTTTTTTTTGAAAGCGTTTTTGTTTTTTTCATAAATATTACGCATGATTTGGGTTCGCGGTTCAAAATCACTGCGTCTCTTACATGTACTTCGGTTTGTTAAACCCTCACTTACACGTCGAAGGTCCCCCTACAAACGGTATCCTTACACCCAATCAACCGATGTTATGCCCCGCGATTTTTTTTTCTACACATACAAAGAGAACCACACTTGTTCTTTTACAAGCTAAATTTAACGTCTGGCCCAGTCAAGTTCGTTTTGAACCATCATCGACGACAACGGAGTTGTTCGGTCATCTTTAGTTTGTTATAATGTTTGACGTTGTGTTTCTTTATAATCATATTTCCTTTACCGTTACATATGTTTAACATAATCATTATAAAGATTACACACCATTCTTCGTTCTTTTTAGTTTTTCACGATATTGCATTATATTAGATATACTGTTTGATCACAAGGGCGTTTGTTTAATGAGAAATGAAGACCAATGCTAGGAGAAACCAGTTTTACTATGGTAAAAAAAGTCATCATGGGCGTGACGTCTGCGTAAAACACAATCTCTGTGTGTGTTACATTGGTAAAGCCCGTGACAACCAAAAAACCTGGTTTTTTATTCGTTTCTTGTCCAAATAACACTAGAATAATTCCGTAATGGCTCATTATGATCCATACAACTAATATGCAAATATCTACACACACATGCATGACTGAAACAGATTGGAATGGGGTTTGGTTATCTCTCGTGTATTGTTTTTAATGTTTGTGACTTTGCTTGATGATAACTTTCACTCTATACGTCGGAACTTTGCACCGTTAAATTTGTTGGATCTCAAACTTCTTTCGAACGTTGTGATGATCACGAATCGATACTTCGCTAGGTCTAGTGCAAGATATGGTAAAAAAAACATTGAGTTAGCTACACATGTTATATATGAACGAATCTTAAGTCAATAACTCTTGATCCGATAATCGGATTTCCATACGGTTTGCATCGTTGGATTTCTTGATTCGTCTTCTTCGTCTTGATCCTCAATCTCATTTATTTTGATAGAGTATGGAGACAATGTTGTGATGTAGAGTGTGAGTGTTATGTAAGAGAGAGTGTGCGTTTATGAGGTTTGTTGCTTGATTTTCATTACCGGTGAGTTTGGGAAAGAAGAGAGATTGAGTGAGGAGATAAAGGGGATGTTGGTGGTGATTGAGAAGAGGTGGAAGTCGCTATGGTGGGAAGTGATGTGGAAGGTGAAATGGATGATGAAAAGGAAGATGGGTGAGTGGTGGGGTGTAGTGTAGTGGATTGGGTGATATTATTTAGGATATTGTATTATTTCATGTATCGTATTTATAAATATTTCGTGTAATTTAATCTCTAAAACTTATTTCGTTCGGATTGTAACGTTTCAAAAATTTTATTGGAACGTTATACCGAAGAAAATATTATTTTCACGACTAAAAATTTTACACTTGTGTACGACTCTCTTTTATCTCCGTCACGTTCGTTCTATGTGTCATACTTTGCAACTTTTGTCACTTGTCATGTTTTACTGTAACGCCACGATTTTTCATTAATTATTAATGATACAAATGACGTCACTACCGCTGGGCCTAACATCGCAGTTAGACAAAAACTATACAGCTTGGCTTAGTCATAAGAGTTAAGTCAAGTTCACTTATACATCATTAGTTTAGAAACTTTTGATGCATTCAATCATTACTTAGAGTATCACCTTCGCTGCGAAATTTACATCTAGCATCAAAACTTAGATCACACTTCTCTCCAAATCTTTTTCCTATAACAAGAGAAGAGGAAAACACAGAAAAATAATTATCGTGAGTTATAAGAGCTCACTAACGTGTCAGTCCCCTTATCAAGGATTACAAGAGAAGAAGGTAATAAAAAAGGAGAAATGATCACTTAAATCCTCTGTTACAGCACTTTGAAATTATCATGTCAATTTGGCATTCACAATTATCATCACAAACATATCAATGATTCACCTCAGTCACATAAGCACACTTAAGACTACATAACAAAGTTCGAAACCATACGTCCATCAACACTCCAAACATTATCGATGTCATTTACTACCTTTATGGTAATGATAGTCATGACCTCCATATCAAATAAACTGAGACAATGACACTGTAACATTTACAACCACGTAATAATGCTCAAAGCCATGCGTCCATCGACACTCTAGACATTATCGACGTCATTTACTATCAGCATACCCTTTATGGTAATGATAGTCAAGACCTCCATATCAAACAAATTGAGACAATGACACTGTGACACGACATGTTCTCACGCACTGTTGCATTCAAAAGCTCATTCATGTCCTTGTTATACTTAGCATCATGTCAATCAATAGAGACGACAAACAATAGATACCCTTGACGAGACTTATTCGATAATTGTGCCCTTGACGAGACTTATTCAATTTCATATATAAGCTTTATTTAAATTTAGCAAAAGGGATATCCGCAAAAGGGGGTCAGCCAATACGGAGTCAAGGGTCTCCTGCAGTGAGATACCCTCATATCAAAAGATTGATGAAAGAATGTCACCATCAAGTCATCGTACAACATATGCGACAGACACAACGCTCTTTGTGTTTTATACCGCATTCACACATTCACCCTCATTATATCAACAAATAAGGCATAACACACATGCAACAACACTCCACGACACTCAGCCTTTAACACACAGTATACAACAGTTACAGTCAGTATTTTACGTCGCCACATTTAGTGACTAGGTCCAAAGATTCCAATCCACATTTAGTGACTACATACAATGATTCCAATGCATATTATTATGCTCACGGTATAATAATATGCATCGCCACACACAATCAATCTAAACGTTATCTTTAATCACAGTTCTTCACATGCACATATTTAGCCTTGTCCTTAAGTGACAAAGCGCATCGTTTTTGAGTCGTATAATATAATAAGATATGCGTATTAAGACACACTCTTGTGCATGATGCTCACGTTATAGAGTTAATCATTATACAACTTGGCCTATGCAGTTTAAAGGACCAAAATCGTTGCCTATAGTGACACGGTCCGTGTTGATACAACACGGCCCGTGTTCCCTCACAATCTGAATAATGGCTTACTGCCCATAATGACACGGCCCGTGTTAATACAACAAGGCCTGTGTTCCTTCATAATCTGGAAAATGTCTTATTGCCCATAATGTTCCCTTATACTCTGGGAACTTTCAATGACTTATTAAACCTCCGTTATTATCAAACCATACCCACATGTCATATCGAAATCACATAAGAGATTAGAGAAAGGGTTAGGTTACCTCGAAATGTTCCGCGGCGAGTTTAAAGGACAACGCGACGCGAGATAGATTGCAGCTCGATCAGGCTCGATATTGACCCGTCCTCGACCCGCTATTGATTCTGCCAATAATCGACCCGAACGTCCATTGGTGGTTGGCCGTTGTTTCTGGCAAAGTCCTTGATGGGCGACAAGGTGTTCGTGCTTGTTTGTTAAAATCAATTTTTCTTCGTCTTGCACCTCTCCGTGGATATCATCTCCTCTTCACCTTACTTGTCGTCTTGATTTCAAGGCATGATGGAAGAAGGCGGAGAGGAGACAAGAGGAGATGGAAAGGAAATGGTGTGGAGAATTATGATGATTGAAGATGAAGTGGGAATTAGAGAGTGGATTGGGAGAAGTGGGCGGAAGAAAGAAGTGGAAGAATTAGGAGAAGCGAAGGGAAAAGAAATATAATAAGGATTGAAAATAAATCCTTACGTATTTGTATGACGGGATTTAATTTATCCGTAATTAATATATTTTCGTCATGATTTTGACAAATAAATTTTATAACCTCGTCAAATAAATTATGATATTTAATAATATACTATTCTTTGTTAATAATCTAGAAAATAAATTATCTCAAAGTTTTTGGAAATTTACATAATCTCATTTATTTTAAATATATTCTTAACATATATTTTTTTAATATTTATATATATCAAAATTCTCTGGTATCACAATATCGTCAAACCGTCGTACCATCAACATAGAACCACCGTTGTAATCATACAAGGCAGAAACCCAACAAATATGAAATGAGTCTTCTTAGAACCACCATTGCATGGTTTAAGCGAGGTTTCAACCGCGAAAAAGAGGGGCGATGAATGGGCTCGAACATGCAAGGTAATATCAAGGGATGCAGATGAGGGAATTTAATCTAGAAAATAATGACAGAGAGCTTGTCGTAAAGGTGGTTGGAGGTTGAAGTTGAGGATTGCGTTGCGATATGTAGTTTTCCAATTGAAAAACCTATATTCAATATTCGAAAACTTCGCTATATTCAAAAATAAAAATAAAAATGATTGTTATCTTTTAAAAAAGACAAATGCAGATTCAAAATTTAAAATAATAAAAATAAAAAATAGAAAATTATTAAAAAAAGTAACAGAAAAATTGAAGAGAAAAGAGGAAGAATGAAAACGATAAGGGTGGTACTCCCATGGTAAACAAATGGAGTACTTATTGAATATTAACTTAGTAAGTGATATCCGCTACTAATGTTTTCTAATATTTAAACCCTTTTGTCAATAATCATTTTATTTGATGTGATGATTTTGTTTTTGGATTCTAAATTTTTGTGACATACAATAAATTAACATGTAGTTAAATAATGGTTTGTGACAGATGAAGCGACGTACTGATCGTGGAAAAATAAAGCGATGTACTGATCGTGGCAAGATGAAGCGACGTATTGATAAGTAACTTTCAGCTTCGTCCTTCAAAAAAAAAAAAAAAAATTTTTGTTCATTAGAATTATGTTTACAATCACGAGCACCCGTAAAAGGAATGGGTATTGGGTCGAGGATTTAGAACCCAATAGAAATAAGATCTTTTTATTCACGGATAAAATTAACCAACTTAATATGACCTAACCCATGGATACCTGCACCCAACCCGCAATCCGTTATTTCTTCTTACATGTTGATATTTAAGTTATCATTTTATTCTAGTTAGTTAAAAAAAATATATTTAACTGTAATAAGATATTATTGTTTATATATATATTGAAGCTATCCATATTGAATTCACTTTTTTCGTCAAATTTGATCATTATTTTGAATTTTTGATTCACTACATGCCTACCCTTTCATCTACATTGAAAATTTGTCTAATGTTTATGAAAATATTCTTTGGTATTACTAATTTGTTTCAATTTTGGTATTTGAAGTAATTTTGTTGTGAAAAATTGAATATTTCCTAAAAAATTTACAATGACATATGTATATTCATTAATTGTATTTTTCAATGGAAAACTGATTCCTGAAGACAACATGCAGGAAACTATTTTAGGGTCTTTTCTATCTCAAATTTGATTCTTTTTTTTTTTCATATTTTAAATTATGATGAAAATTGATCCTGCAAAAATTTCCTCTTTGTTATCTATAATAAGAACATTTTTTTCATTTTCAATTTTTAAAATTCATGGCACGGATTGGAATGCCTACAACATATAACGGATGAATAATTGATCAAATATTTAAAAGCTCCAATAAAATTTGGATATTTTTTACTGACACGTCAAATTATCCAACCCTCCGTTAAATTTAGGAGCCGATCACCCAACCTAACCCTTTTATAATGTGTAATCGGCACTGGGTCGATTCGACATTTCCATCTTCACATCCTCCTCGTCACCACTCCACTCCTCCCCGATGGCCGCGCTCTCCCTCACCCTCTCCACCCCTCTCCACTTCCCCAAATCCCTCCGCTCTCTTCCTCTCCTAGTCCTCCTCCGGCGCCCCCTCTCCCCACCACCAATGCCCCTTCTCCGCCGCCGCCCAATCTCAATCACCCGATCTTTCTCCTCAACCTCTGCGACGACGTCGGTGTCGGATACGGAGAAGGCGAAGTTTGGGGTGAAGGAGAGGCTGGAGTGGGTGACTCGGACGGCACTGTGCGGGGAGTTAGGGGAAGGTGATGTGGGGAGACGGGTGAGGTTGTGCGGGTGGGTCGGGCTTCATCGGGTTCATGGCGGATTGACTTTCATCAACTTGCGGGATCATAGCGGCACCGTGCAGGTGCGTTTGATCGCTTCTTTCGCGTTACGTAGCTGAAAAGGCGTCGTATAAAGTAGAGGAGAATGATGCACTTCTCCAAGGGTAGTGGATAATGAGATGATTGGATGCAGTGTTGGTTTGTTGTGTTTTAGTTTCTGTTGCGCCATTGGTGCCAACATTAGCGATCCGGTCGTAGTGGACACTTACCTGCCTCGTAGTTACTGAAAACTGTAAATCCTTTTACTTTCGACGAACCAAGAACAATGTACATGGTCAGTGCTTAAATGGATGTGTAAAGCGAAGTTCTTCAAAATTTTTGTCACGAGTATGATTCTGTTTACTACACTCTGTGTATGTCAGTGTTTACCCGGTGACTTCAGATGCTAACCTCAAATCATTGGTCTTCTGTTATGATACATTCTGATAGATGATGGATCATGTTCGTGATCCTTCTGCCTCAAGTTTTAGCTTTTAGTGTAGGTTTGCTACTTAAACATGGTATGAAAGTCGAACTTGACCACCTACATTACATGTATTCGACCTGGTATGAGGTGGTCAGGTAATACTTCAAGCTCGAAAAGCATTCATAAGTTTGAGCTTTTGGTGGTTGCATAAGTTCTGAATGTTTGTGTGTGGGTGCTATAGCGATTGTACTTCAATTTGGCATTTTTTTTTTATTTTGATTTGGATTTCCTTGTTATAGCAAAAGAAAGGGCATCAAGATAGACTCTTTGAGGTTATCCCTACCGATGTATAATGTATTGTAATGTATTTGTTTGCATTCCATGACAGTAAAGTGTATCAGGTACTATAGTAGTAATAATATGTAGGAAAAAGTAGTTTTCTCTATACCTTTAAAATTCAAAATATAATGGTAGTAATATGTATGAAACAAAATAGGGGTTGTGTTGGATGGTGAAGGAGGGGGAAAGAGTTTTCTTGCCATCCCTAGATTGTAATTATACCATGGGGACATTGCTTAATCGAGCACTTCTTTTTGTGTTTTTTTAGGCCACCACACTTCCTGATAAATTTCCTCACGCACATGACATGGCAAATGAGTTAAGACTTGAATATGTGGTTGCTTTGGAGGGTCTGGTGCGTTTACGGCCAAGTGAATCAGTAAATGAGTTGATGAAGACCGGAAAAATCGAGGTACTTTTTATCACTTCATTGAATAATTTACCTTTTCATATTCCAAGGATTGTGGCAGCCACATTTTTTCAAATATGATGTGCTAGTTTGGGCTATGGACTCTTCTACCTTCTTGGGAAGATTTTTTCTCCAAGTTTTTCTTGCTTTTCGAATTCTTAGTTTGCCACGCATGAATTTAGCCTAGTTTTATGACTTTATCTTGAAAAAAAATTCCATTCTTCAAGCAATATGCTTCTATAACTCTCAATTTTTGTTTCCTCCGAATTCACTGACGATGTGGTATCTTGTCAGAGCTATAAGCTCCTGGACTTGAATGACCCAAATGGATTTTAAGAGGACCTCGTGGCTGTGAGTAACTGATTTTAAGGAGAGCTCTATCTCGTGCCCAAACATTATCAAACATAATCTGGTCACTGGGTTATTGACACTATTGTTTATATCTGGTCACCAGCATGTCTTTTCTTATCATATCATACATAATCTGTTATTACCTGTGAAAGAATATGAGAAGAGAATAATTATTATTATTGAGAGGAGTTACATATTTATAGTTGTAGATTAGGGTTAACCAAATTAGGCCCATTGCATAACGTGGTCCAAATTGATAACCCTAATATAAACTACGACAATCTGTAAATCAGGATGCCCAAAACTGCCCAAAACAAAGCCTCTCTTGGTTCACCGTCACATGACTTCCTTCATTTATGGTCCTTTGCAGGTTGCAGTAGAGCATGTTCAGGTGCTGAATGTTGTCAGGTCTAAGTTGCCATTCTTGGTTACTACTTCTAATGAGGCAAAAGATGCTGTGAAGGAGGAAATACGCTTGAGGTAGGTTTCCTGTCGAACCCTATGGTAGTATTAGTAGTAGTTTTTTAGATGGGTCTCGAGACTGCTACATCAAAGTTTAGGACATTTTCTTTGTTCTAATAACTGTATGGCAGATGCTCTATGTTGATTTTGCCTTATGGCATTGACTGGAATGAGATTGTTTTATTCAATTTCCATCTATGGCATTGAACCGCTGCCCATGGCTTCGGAGCCTTCCTCTATAGCATTTGAGGCTTCCACCAACTTCTTTAACGTGCTATATGTGAATTCTTTTTCTCAAATTGAGGTGAAAGCTCACCTTACTCCTCCTTGGGTACTCGTATGCATCAGCCCGTTCTAGGAATCATCTTGAGTCTTGACACTATTATTTGATTTTACTTGTTGGAACACATTATGGATCACCGTTTAAGGGACCCAATAGTAATAATAATAAAGAAAATAATAATAATAAAAACTTGAGATCAAGCTCAAAGCTGTGATGAAACAAAACATGTGGAGAATCAAAGGTTGAAGATTGATAAATCAAAACATGAGAATAAAAGCATGCCTAGATGTTAAACTTCCATTTTTTTTATGATTGTCAAACTTGATTTAAAACCAAGTAGAAGAGATCGAGCATGTTCTTTTTGTGTAGGTAAGTGCGTTGGGAAAGCGGTGTGGAGGGGATGGAATTGATTGACTGTTTTCTTATCGAGAGTGGTTGGAGATGGAGTGGTTTGAGAAATGATGTTTTGGTGAATATATGAACAAGAAGCATAAGTAGTCTGATTTTCTCGTGCGAATAATTGTGTAGCGAATTTTGGATTTAACATATACTTGCTCATGGCTAACCCATGACGAATCAACTAGTTGCATTTAAGTTTAATCTTGGTGTCTAAGTACGAACTCCTAGAGTTGCGGCACATTATGAGATATAGAGTGATGCTACAGGATGGTCTTTAGGGTGACGCCAAGAGAAATTTTGATGGGCGAAGTAGGTAAAGGATGATGTACAAATATGAGCCCAATGCCAGACCACAGATATACCATTGTTTAATTTGTATCAATGTACCAAGCACTAGAAGTAGGTTTGGTTTGATATTGTTGTCAGATATGTTATTTATTCTTTTTTTTTGCAGTGTTATTCTAATTCAATTTTGTAGTTAAATTCTGAAGTTGATTACTGGATTGGTGGATTTATGATTTGTTTCCTCAGATATCGATGCCTAGATTTACGTCGTCATCAAATGAATTCGAACATACTGTTGCGCCATAAGGTCGTGAAGCTCATTCGAAGATACTTGGAAGATGCACATAATTTTGTGGAGGTAGTGTATTTGCTTTTGTCATTCTATTTATTTCTTCTAACATGAAATGTTCTTAATTTGTTGTCTTCATCATGGTTATAAGGTAGATAGAGACTCCAATACTTTGTAGATCGACTCCAGAAGGCGCACGTGATTATCTCGTGCCTTCAAGAATCCAGGTATGCACTCTGATATATCTTTTAGGTCAGTTTGCTGTCTGTTCCTTTCGAAAAATCGCTTCAGTGCATCTGGCGCCAGAACTGCGGTTAACATGCCTTCTTGTTAAAACTTGTCTTCGGATAGGACATTAGCGAAGACCAAAGACTGTCTCTTGGATCTCACTTCTTGCGCATCTTATATACCACTAGTTACCTGCTGGGAGAGTACGATATTAGCAACATATTGGTACTTTTTTCCAGATACACTTTTGCTTTAGATGGAGGCAATGTGAAGGGATAATATTGCAGAATTGCTTCTGGTGGATCATTTGGGCGCCCCTAGAGTTCTAGACCGTATGGCCTTTGCTAGAGTAAATATCACAAATTACGCTTACTTATTCAGTGGGCATTGGTAGATTAAATATATTTTTCTCCAAGGGCCTTAGATGATATGGGTTTTAAGGCCCACATATTGCATGCTTGTAGCAGTGAGAGGCTAGTAAGCCAAGTTGATATCTTAATTTTCTGTTCATCCCAATGAAGCTGCGAACTTTTGAGGTTCATGAATGTACTTACTATTTGGTTTAGACCTACCAGCTGCAGTCCATCTACACTTTGAAGAAATGACCTTTGCGTCTTGTCTTTTTGAGAACTCCAGTTTGTACTGTTATGACACGACATGAATGCCAGGTGAATGAAATTGCTTTAATAGTCAGCAGAAGTTACTTTCTGCTGCTAGTATCTAATATCCTTCATTCCTTCATCGTTCATTATGGGTGGTTCACTCAGTTTTATGCGTTCAATGTTGTAGGAAAGGGAAAGATATAGGTTACATGGACTGACACTAACTACTTTAGACAACTGCTCGAACACGTGATTTTAGGAATATGTTACTTTTTCTTTTTTCTGTTGGATAGTTTTGAGGCATGCCTTCTTAATAATCGTTCAGTTCTTAAAAAACATCATATGCTTCCGAGAATTCTTATTCATCTAATGTTGATTTTGAAGCCAGGAACATTCTATGCTTTACCTCAAAGCCCGCAATTGTACAAACAGATGCTGATGGTCTCTGGATTCGATAAATATTATCAGATTGCGAGGTGATTAGCTGTTTGTGTTCTTCCCCTCATGATTGTGATAATGCCTTCTCCAATCTGAATTCTTGCTATATCTTACTTGGCTTCTTCTTCCCCTATTTCTTGGTCAATCTGAATCAAGTGATGTTGCACCTGCCCGCTCAGTTTTACTTGCTGAATACAATGCATTTAAACCATACAACTCAAATGTTCGCCATTAGAACTTAGAAGTGGTACTCTGCTTTTTAAGTATAATGGAACTTTCCTTTTTTCCTAGATGCTTCCGGGATGAAGATCTAAGAGCCGATAGACAACCAGAGTTCACCCAGCTTGATATGGAGTTGGCATTTGTTCCTTTGGAGGAGATGCTGAAGCTTAATGAAGATCTGATCAGGAAGGTGAGTGCCTTGGAGATTGACCCCCTCTAATATTCAATGAGAGTGATTAATGAATTAATAACAGAAGGAAGATGCAGAAAGCACTCTGCTTGTTGAGTATAGAAGCATACTTTTTTTTTATATAAATGTTGTTGGTATGACTAGGCTAATTAATGAGCGTGACCAATTATATGGCTCACTTCAAATCCTTTGTATTTGGCTTAAAAGCCTGCTGTTAGTGCTTAACAGGTCTCCAATTTTTTTGCTTATGTTGATATACTTCTTCAAGGATTTACTAATATATGGGTGTTCCTTTCAATTTTCTGCAGGTATTTTTGGAAGTCAAAGGTGTTGAGCTACCAAATCCCTTTCCGAGGCTTACATATGCTGAAGCGATGAGTCGCTTTGGATCTGATAGACCTGATCTTCGTTTTGATCTAGAGCTGAAAGATGTAAGAAATTCTTCCACAAGAGGAACTTTTTGGAGCTCTGATTAACTTTTAGAGTTGTAGGGCTACATCTTTGCTTTTCAATTTATAACTGCTCATGTTGGTTTTTTTTTCCTCATTGCCTATAAACCTGGTACTTCTGGCCTTCCAACAAGGAACTTGGTCTACTTTTTTGTGGGTTTTTTGTTTAATGTGCAAAACTTGGTTGATCTCTTATTCAATGGACTAATCAGATGAGGTGAAGATATATTTCGTGAAATTAATCAAATAACTGAGCTAAGTAGCATATAAGCTTGAACCAGTCTTTCTTTGATCAACAGATTGTCTTATCGTTCAATATCTTGTCAACATAGAGGTTTACTATCCGTCTGTTAGAGGTGATGATATATTAGTGAGCTTGATATAGCATATTTGTATATTGTAAGGTATGACTTCCATTTAGCATTAAATATATATGGGTGTGTCGGGGCTATTGCAGCACACTCTGTTGCAGAACCCTCTGAGATTACAATCTCACTGACAGAAACCAAATCCCACTGACTGCAGTCCCACTGACAGTATTTCCGTAGCAGCACGCTGCTACAGTAGCCACGCATTTTCGTTAATGTTTTTGCTATTGGTAATGGTCAGTGGATGACAATTAACAGGTGGAAAAGGTATCATACTACTCTGTTATATCAACTGCAATATCTGTTTCCGATTTGATCTCCATGATTTCTTATCATGTAGGTGTCCGATGTTTTCTTGAACACTGAATTCAAGGTTTTTGCTGATTCCCTGGCAATTGGAGGTATTGTGAAGGCTTTGTGTGTGCCTTCGGGGGCAAATGTTTATTCTAACACTGCCTTGAAGAAAGGTGACATCCACAACCTAGCTATTAGATCTGGTGCAAAGGGCTTGCCTTTCCTGAAGGTTTCAAATGATGGTATGCCGAACAGTCTGCAAGCCCTCTTTTAGTCAATATATGAGCTAGTGTCTTGTAGTAGATGGTTGACTGCATCCTAACTGTTGCAGGGGGATTAGAAGGGCCTCCTGCTCTAGTCTCAAGCCTGGGACCAGCACAGAAGGAGAACTTGTTGTCTAGATGCTCAGCAGCAGCTGGAGATTTGATCTTATTCGCGGCCGGCGACTTAAAGGCAGTTAATAGAACTCTAGATCAGCTGAGGGTCTGGTTGGCCCATCAGTTGGGACTGGTCGACCTTGTGAGTCCTCTATTTTGTATTACATAGTTTAAGTCGTCATCCCCTTCCGTTCCGTCAAGGTGATAATTTATTGTCTTTTCGTTCTATTTAGTCCAGACATTCTATCCTATGGGTGACTGATTTCCCGATGTTCGAGTGGAGTGATTCAGAGCAGAGGCTTGAGGTGTGTATGATGACTCTATTTTTGCTCAGTGGCTTTTACTGATCCTCCTGAAGTGTTTGGTGGATATTTCTTGGTGCTGTAGTTGTTTTGCTTGATTTCATGCTTAATCAGTTCTTCAATGGGCATTGTAACATAAGATTGTGATTCTAAGGTGCAAATCCTTTCAAACAATTAGTGGTATCAGGCCTTTAAGGCTCAATAAGCTGTTTGGCACCTCATCAATTTAAGCAGCTTCATAGATTATTTCTGTTCTGTAAATCTTGTTTCTTAATCTTATATATTATTATATTAGTGTAGAATCTGCTTCTGTGTTGGCCAGATTTTAGGGATCGGAATTTCAATTCAACCACTTATGGAAAAGGAAACTCCTAACTTGTATAATGTTGGGAAAAACTAAATTTGAAATCAGATTATGAATCCTGAAATTTTGGACTTTTAAGTCCTTTGATATTCCTCTTTGACATAACAATCAAGGCGCTTCCATCTCTGATACAAACTTTTGTTTTCCCCTAAGATGAGACTATCAAGTGTTACGTTTGACGTGCTATCAGCTGATCCTCATACTTGTGATGGCAGGCCTTACATCATCCATTTACTGCTCCAAATCCTGAAGACATGGAAGACCTTCCGTCTGCTCGGGCTTTAGCATATGATATGGTTTATAATGGAGTAGAGGTACATATAACTTAAGGCAGTTTTTTGTTTCCACTATTTTACCTTTTGTGTTTTTGGCTGATCAATATACTTTCAGATTGGTGGAGGAAGTTTGAGAATATACAAGCGGAAGGTGCAAGAAAGAGTTTTTGAAATTTTGGGGATCTCAACAGTACAGGTAGAGAAAATTTATGTATTTTTCCACCATGCTTCTTCATGTGACCATTTGCGAACTGCTTTACATGCATTGTGTGGGGTCAAATTATTGATGAACTGCATACTTACTCAAATTTTGTGATATTTTGATATCTAGCACACTCGGGGCTGAGTTAGAAATGCCTTTAGGGAAAAGACCGAAAGTTGATGGTGTAGTTCCATATTCCGTTTTCTGCTCGAAACATCGTACAATCCTGTTTAGTTTTCCCGATTATAGTAGATTTTATAGGGAGTTGAACTTGTGATTTGTTTCTATCTTCTTTAAGCATTTCATTGTCTGAGATGATGCCATTTGAATATGCCATCATCCTCTCTATTCAGTATTCTGTCAGCAATATATCGGTAGTTGGTTAATCATTGCCCACATGGCCAACAGGAAATAGTTGTGGGTTTAAATGTTTGTCCATTTAAATAATTTTTCCTTCAGAATTGTCATTTGCACTGGCAGGGTTGATACTATTACATCAATTTCTTTTTGCTTTGTGTGTGTGTGTGTGTGGGGGGGGGGGGGGGGGGGCACAATTTACATGTAATTTGTAATACATTATTACTAGTTCTAGTTCTAGTACCTCTGATTAAGATAAAAGTCGCTAGTCGCTCTGATTTTTATCTTTTTCTTGTCACTTCAGCTTTCAAAGATAATTAAAAGGAGTACTTAGAGTGAGATTGTCTTGTTAAACTCTGAAAAATCTGTACTAGTATTATAATTAAGTTTCTACATGATGAAGAATACGATTATTCAATTCTTGTCTCCTCTTTTTGAGTGATTTGATTGAGCTTTTCTAAGCATTGATGCTGAATGATGGCTGAATATATTCTTTTTTTGTCTTCAGGCTGAAGCCAAGTTTGGATATCTTCTAGAGGCATTTGATATGGGCGCACCTCCACATGGTAGACTTCCTCCTAGAGAGTACTTTGCTTTCTTAATGGTACAATCAATCTATGACAGCAAGTAAATTTTTGTTAGGACTTCACGTGTTCATTGCCCAATAGCCGGGCCTAAACTTACGTATCAGTAGTAAATAGTAATAGAGCTCTCCTGCATGGTCTCCCACGACTAATTTTACACATCTTTGATATGTGGTCTCCCAGTACTCCTGCATGATCTCCTCTATGTGGATTCTGGAAAATTTCTTTGACATGTGTGGTATAAAAGGATCCAATTAATATAGTATGTCACCGTTGGTGCTTTGCAGATTGGGTGCATCAGATATCCTGGTTGGCCTATCTGGTTGGCCTTGATACCATGCAGTTTTTCTTTGAAGGACCATTATTTTCTCTTTCTTGTTCATCAGGATAATTGGTCTATTCCCGTGTTAGCAAATCTTCTGTGCTGCTTTGATCTCCCGCATGGTAGGAATGTTTTGGTTTGTTGAAAATTTTAAGACGTTATTATATGGCGTATGGTGTGCAGGTGGGATCGCCTATGGTTTAGACAGACTAGTGATGCTTCTGGCTGGTGCAAATTCCATCAGAGATGTTATCGCTTTCCCAAAGACAACCACAGCTCAGTGCGCCCTCACTCATGCGCCCTCCCAGGTTGATCCCCAGCAGTTGAGAGATCTTGCCTTCTCGACAGATACCCAGCAACAAGAATGATGCTGGTTGATTTCTTTTACAAGAAATGAAAAAATGAAAAAAGAAAAAGAAAATGAATGATGCTACTTTCAAAAGAGAAAAGAAGAAGAAGAATGATGCTGGATCATCATGATGTCATATTTGTTAATTTATTTTCTGTTTAGGTTAGACGATTGATAGTTAGATTGGATAGCTTTTGGCACAGAAAAAATAAATCGAAGTGTCATAAATGTGGTAGCCATTAGTTGATGTGAATTCAACTGTAACTTCTAGTTTTGTATTACTGGTTTTAAGCTCGTACAGTACATGAAAGAGATAACATGCCATTTGACCTTTGTCATGTTGGACTATGAAGCAAACGTAGTTGTCTGATTCGTATGTGGAGCTCGGTTGGACCTGTGCATATTGATTTGCAGTTTCGCCTGGGCATTACTGTTAGTCGGTAAAAAAAAAAAAAGTTAAGAGACAGAGCTCGATACTAAAGAAATACTTGTGTTATGATCTGTAAGCTTTTAGTTAACAGAAGGTATTATATGTTCCTTGTGTAACTTGGACTTTAAGCTAATGGTTTACAAATGATACTTTGATCTTACATTACTGGATTCCATTCCCTCCCAAGAAGGGATGAGCTTACGGAAGCATTTTGTAGTTTTGACATGACACAATTACCTTACCCCTCAATGAAGAGAAATGATAGCCAAACCCCTCAATGAAGAGAAATTATAGCCAAAGTTATTTTTGTATAATCATTTGAAAACTTCCCACATCCAATTATGTGTCCCATATCTCTTGATGGTAACTACCTCGATCTGACGGATAAGAAGATGAACATGCTAAATAGATTGCAAAAATGATTTTCCCTAATATTTCTCAACGAATGATTGTTTTTGTTGTTTTTTTTTTTTTTTTGTGGTATTCTACGTGATTTGCTAGGATAGAGAATGATCCAAGTTTAAAGAAGTCAATAACATTGTACTCTCTTCGTCTCTTTTCGTCCCACGAAGGATGTAACGGATTAACTTGATACGTATGTCAATATAAAGTTTGACACGCGTGTAATGACGTTTAAATATAGTTTTTTTTTTTATAAATTTATCGTGGAAACATCAATGATTCTGTAAGTTATATACTTCAATCTAATACATGTTGCATGACGATTATACGTGATTTGATATGAAAACGAGATTTGTATTCATGCGTATAGAATAATGCAGAATACGTATGTGTTGCATCTTTTGTGGACAGAGAGAGTCAAGTTAAATGATATCCATAGCTATCTTGACAATGATCAGGCCATGTACGTCGACGATGCTCTAGTAAGTTGTTGCTTGAGGCGTTGAAAACCATTGTTGCGAGTCACATATAGAGTCGAGGGAGAAAGAGTTGACGGAGCTGTTTGGATGCAGGAATAGAAATGCAACTAACTAAACACTAGTTGGTGAACCCATGCGAGCTGACCACCTTCCGAAGTCCATTGCACAATAAAACTTAACCAAACCACCCAAAAATAGTTGGGACAACTACTTGTCCGAAAGACACTGTATACCAAAAATACAAAACCAATTGGTTAGTTTCCTCACCTCATTCTCAGCATTTGGTATTAGGTTGTTCTGACCTTGATTTATCCATAATGCGTTACTTACCTTGGGGTTTCTTCATTAAAAATGTATAGAAACATTCTTTTTTTACCCGAGGAAGATAATATTCCTAGGCTTCGTTTGATATGCAGGATAGAATAAGGCCTCCCTAATGAAGGAAATATTAATTACACTATTAATCCAGGAGATTATAGTTCACATCTTTCCATGCTAATGGTTACGTTCGTTAACACTAGAAAAAAAATGACAAAAGTGAGAAAGTGGTGATGGTTGACATTAGGCTACAACGGTCAATAATCAATAGTGAGCGACCATGGGCAGTGGTCAGCGGCGAGCAAAGACAGGCGATGATTGGCAGGGGATAGTGGCCGGAGACGGGCAGTAGTCGATGATGATCGGTGGAGACCATCAGATAGAGAGCGGAGACAAGGGCGGGCGACCGATGGTGGCAGGGGGAGACAAGTGGTGGGTGAGGTGGGTTTTTGTTATTGAAATCTCTTATTAGTGATACAGAGGAGGTGCCACTAGTATTCAAGGGATAAGAGCCCTTATCTTGTTAGGCGGGATTGTTAATCCCAGTTCTAATTTGCCTACCAAACGTATGATTAATATGATTAACAATCTCATCTTGACTCTCATCTTTTATATCATATGAGGCCTTCGACAAGGTGGAACTTATACAGCCCATTGCCCATGTTGAGATGTTTTTCGTTTTACATTTGTCATCAATTTAAATATCCGAAGAAATAGGGATTGTAATTAATCTTAGTAACAATTATCTTGCCTTGCCTCCCTCATAGCGGACATGGGAAACAACGCTGAACAAATATTGCATCTGTTGCAT
Source organism: Drosera capensis (assembly GCA_001925005.1). Taxonomy (NCBI): domain Eukaryota; kingdom Viridiplantae; phylum Streptophyta; class Magnoliopsida; order Caryophyllales; family Droseraceae; genus Drosera; species Drosera capensis. The sequence goes on from LIEC01006473.1 coordinate 18,276, forward strand.
CTACCATAATTCAGAAAGTGCATATGTCTTACAAAAAGGAGATCATTTCAGGATTACATATATAGACCAAGACACAACTGTTGCTTCATGATTCAAGAAAAGCCCAATTTCGCCAACTCAATTCTCCATTCCCTCCATATTCTCGCCTTCTACAAAGAAACCACAAATCACACAATATTAAACAGAGCAATCTACCAAAAATGGCCATTTCCTCCATTGATCTCCTCCTTGCTCCTAGTTCTCCTCCATACATTTTCTGTTAACCATTCTCATTATCTCAATGTGATCACCCTCTCCTCCTCCCCTTGGTTTGATCACAACAACTCCCAACAACACCACCTCGAAATCCATCATGTTTGTTTGAGGATTTTGGTGGGTGTTGTTGGTTGATCAATGGGTTGCATCGCGTCGAAGCGGGCTTCAACGGCCCCGTCTTCTTCCAACGAAGACAACAAACACTCCGCAGAGATAACGATCCGGAGGAATGTGTCATCGGGTTATCGGAGTAGGAAGGAGAGGAGCCTGATGAAGAAGAGGGAGGAGGAGCTGCCGGATCCTGAGGAAAATGGGAAAAAGTTCAGGAGTTCGAAGAGCAGGAGCTCGGCATCGAATTTCTCGTTGAGTTTGAGGTTCGGGACGGTGAAGAACCAGGTTGGGGCGGAGCAGAGCGCGGCTGGGTGGCCTGGGTGGTTGACAGCGGTTGCGGGCGAGGCTATACATGGTTGGGTTCCTCTTCGGGCTGATGCCTATGAGAAATTGGAGAAGGTGATGTGTTGTTGTACATTGAATTAGACATCATCTTCTGGGAATTCTGGTTTGGTTTTCTCTATATTTATGGGGTCGAAAAATCAAATAGCCTAAAAACTGACCCTATCAAAAGCTAAAAAACAAACACAAACGTTGATGTTGTATAAAGTTAACAATGCAATACAAGCCCTTTTGTGTCGTCTGGTTAAAAATGTATACTGTTCTGATATCATGTTGCAGAACTCGCTTCCCTTCATCAGACTAGAGTTTTGACCAACGAAGTCAATGGATTATTGCTTTTTGCATTGATGTGTGGAATTGGATGCAGATTGGACAAGGAACATATAGCAGTGTGTTCCGGGCTCGTGAAACTGCAACAGGAAGGATTGTTGCTTTGAAGAAGGTGCGGTTCGACAACTTTCACCCCGAGAGTGTCAGGTTCATGGCTAGAGAAATAACAATTCTTCGACGACTACACCATCCAAACATAACGAAGTTGCATGGTTTGATCACTTCCCGGCTGTCCTGTAGCATGTACCTTGTGTTCGATTACATGGAGCATGACCTTGCTGGACTCATCTCCTGTCCTGATATCAAGTTCTCTGAGTCACAGGTTCGCCAAATTCAGTAATTTTAATTGTAACCTGGCAATAGTTTGCCACAGGTAATGTTATTTTTCTTTTCGTGGTCTGTGTAGATCAAGTGCTTTATGCAACAACTATTATATGGACTTGACTACTGCCATCGGCGAGGAGTTATGCATAGAGACATAAAGACATCCAACATTTTATTGAACAATGAAGGGGTCTTGAAGTTGGCTGATTTTGGTCTAGCCAATTTCATCAGCACGCGGTACAAGCAACCTCTGACCAGCCGTGTGGTGACATTATGGTATCGTCCTCCCGAGCTGCTACTAGGCTCAACTAACTACGGAGCATCTGTGGACCTATGGAGTGTGGGTTGTGTGTTTGCGGAGATCCTCGTTGGGAAGCCCATCCTCAAGGGGAAAACCGAGGTAACTATTCTAATGCCTAGGCCGTATAGACCTCTTCATCTATCATCAGATGTTTCGCTATATTCTTTCAAGACTTAAGTACTATCTCGTGATTGTGGTATTCGTAGGTTGAACAGTTGCACAAGATCTTCAAGCTTCGTGGTTCACAGCCCGAGGACTTCTGGAAGAAATCGAAGCTGCCTCATGCCACCATGTTCAAGCCCCAGGCACAATACGAAAGCACCCTTCGTGAACGGCTCAAAGGCTTCTCAGAACCTGCATTGAAGCTGTTGGAAACTCTTCTGTCCGTCGAACCACAAAATCGTGGCACCGCGGCTGATGCACTCATGTCTGAGGTTGATTTAATACTCTGACGTATCTTTTATTTATTTTCCAGTATCAGGACGCAAAGAAGAAAAGTATCTGCTCACTTCTGATGTATGAGACGAATTTAGATTGGCGTTTTATTTTTTTATTTTTTTTTTGCAGTACTTCACCACAATGCCTTATGCCTGCGATCCAGCAAGCTTGCCTAAGTATCCTCCTAACAAAGAGATTGATGCGAAGAGTCGGGAAGAGGCACGAAGGTATGCACCTTGAATGCTAATTCGTAAGGTTCTTATTAACTTTTATTCAAAGACTGAACTTGTTCTATCAGTCAGAGACTCATTTCAATAATTATCTTTCAATATTATGAATATAGGTCGAAAGTCTAACGGGTTTCTTCCTTAAAATTTCAGGACGTACCCACGTAGTATAGAAAATTCTCTCCCTCGCGAGTCTTTGGCACCTAGTCTAGTTTGATTTTTATTTCCTGGTCTTTATGCAATCCACAATCTATTTTGTTAATTGGTTGAAAAAGAAACTGAATTATGAAACATAACAAGGGAATCAATGAGAAAGATTCAAGTCTATGATTCATGTTTACACATGCAATCACCAGAAGTCGATGATCACAGAACAAAAATCTCAAGAGAAACGTGAAACAATAGCTATCTAACTTATTGTTGATATCAGGAAAAGATCTGGCAGAGTGCAAGATTCATCATCATCAAGAGTTCCAAGACGTCACAAAGGCTTGCCCGAACCAAGTAGTGTCAGCATGTTGGGGCTCCCCGAGGTCTCTACTGATGTGTCAATCACTCTACTTGTGGATAATCAACTATTTGGCAGAGTAAAAGAAGTTATTCGAAGATATATGTGTCTATAACCTTTTTTTTTTTTTGGGTTCTCTTGTACTTCCAGGAACCTCAAATCAATAGAAAATATGCTCGAAGAAATGGAACGAATACACTTGTTTCTCAACTTAAGAAGGGTGTTGAAGACGACAGATTTCCAATGGATATGAGATCTGAAGTATCCCAAGTGACAAATGCATCTCAAGGTGACATTATCTTCGGAGGCCCGACATTGCCATCAAATAGCTTTGCATGGTCTAAGAGGAAAACCGAGGAAGCCACACCTACAAGAACAAGTAGCAGGTCTAGTTGCAGGAGTCCAAATTCCAGTTTAGACCCATCAAGTGTCCTAAATGCGAATTCAATGTTGGACTCAAAAAATGAGGAAGGTGATGAAATCGACAAGGAGAAGAACAACTCTACATCAGAGTTGCAGCACCCTCACAATTTACCCACCACAGTGTTTCATGGAGAAGAGATGGTCGCATCAAGAAGTAATCTGGTAAGCCGTCCATCCTGCCATGAGAAAAACTCTTGACAACTTGGGACTGATCCTCCTTGTGGCTTTTGTTATGCTCGCAATACGTAACACACTTATCCCTCCTTATAGTAAGCATCATATATGGACACATGGCTCTAGGGACACCATCTCCGTTATCATGCAGGAACTAGTTCAACATCAAGTCAGCTGTAGAAGATCGAGGATTTGTATAGTAACACAAACAAAAGTTGCTCAATGAGTATCTCTTCAGTTTTGGGCATTATGTGCAGGAAGAAGAGGAGAGTAATCATGAGCAATGAAGAAAAATTTGGAACTCGAGCTGTTTTCTGCGACAGGCCGCCCGTGCACCCCTTTGGTTTTCACAGACGGCAATTGAAAGAAGATAAAAGCTTCTTACAAACACAATTTTGATCATTGTAACCTCTCAAGTGTAAAGGAGGCTCCAAAGTTACCACAAATGGATCCGTGGGAGGATGGCATGAGTAACATCGATAGACTTCGACTCAGATGAGATGAAAATGAAAACTTGAAATGTTAGTAGAGCATTTGATTTGTATAGCCTAATCTGTACATGTACATATGTGATTGGGGCTCAGCAATTGAATCGCAGCTCAGATTTTCCCTTTTGCATGAAAAATCGAAAGAAAAATCAAAACCAAACGAGGCACTGAAGTGGCATATTAGTGAATCTTGAGTTCCAGCAGATATACCCATTTATTCTTACATGTGGTGAAAACAAACTCTCCTTTTTCAGACATGATAATTTCCGCCTAATGGAAGCTGATCCTTGCTGAATCATATTGATGATGAATGGAAACATACGTCTATTAGAACCAAAAATCTTGCAGACATTTCTCTGGAAAATTCAATCTGAACTATTAATATCATTCCCAAAATATCCCTTGTCCTTCAGCTGGCAGAAATCGGATGAAGTTCTTGAAATTTTGCAAGTATCTGCATCTTAAAATCAGTCTTATCTGACTAGTGCAAAAAATGGGAGCATAACACTGCAACATTGGCGACAAAGTAAAAGGAATGGAGAATTAAGAAAAAGCATGAATAATGACAGGTTGATCTACTACTTCGAATAACTGTACAAACCCTGCATTATAGCAAGATGAGTGAGCTAAATCTGATTTCAGCATATGCGATATGCCATTTGACAGAGATGTACTGACTCAATGTGGTAGCAAACCCAAAGAAATCTCACTTCCGCTATGAAGACCACATCACATGATCTGACATCATAACACGTTATTACATAAATACTCCGTTGCCTCAGGTAAGCCTGTGGCCATAAAACTTTTCGCCACAGGAAAAAAGTATGCAATCATTCATCGAGCTTCAAGTTGTCTTTCCAAAAAAGCATACAATCATTCTAAAATGCATCTATTTTCTCGTAGTCAAGACCATGATTCTTAATAATCTTTCTAGCATCATAATAAGTTTTAGACAGCTTTGCACCAGAAGGAAATGCATCCTTCAATGGCTGAAGGCTATCCATCAAGGACTTGTTACTCAATCTGTTCATACACTTAATCTGAAATAACTTGACCATGAATGATAATTTGGAGAATCCCTTACAACCAGGATATAACTCCTGCTCAGCATCTGCCAGAAACTTTGAAAAGTTCTCCACATCAACATTGGCTTTTATGGGACATTGGTTGCTACCCTCTGCAAAACCAGCAGCTGCATCAACGTCAAAAGGTGGATCATTCTCACCAGCCATGTTGTCATGTCCATGTACACAATCTGTGTTTTCGCTTGCATAGGATCATGAATCATTCTGAGCATGTCATCATGAATCTGTAAATTAAAGTTATATTTAAGTAATAATTGTGAGCTTGTTGTTTATATTATCTTTTGTTCTTTTTCCGTCAATACTTCTACTGCTACAATATTTGCAAACATT
>LIEC01006475.1:0-13684 GCA_001925005.1 Drosera capensis
ACGAGCACTTAAACCTAGCATGGACTTTGCCCTTGCCTCTCTAACTCAGGAAGCCTCAACAATGGCTGATTATAAAATTCAAATTGGCGAGCGCTGAGTCACCACTAGTCCACCGGGTTACAGGACTCCAGTAATCTACCAATGACAATTAATATCAAATAATTTTAACATAACAGGCAGTTAATAGCTTTATAACATGATGATTAGCTATGACCCAAGTACCCTTGCGCGACCAGGAATATCTGAATCACCCTGCTAAGCGATAGAAACTAGGTGTAACAGACTAACAGTCACTCGTCTGAGCATTTTCTAGTGTGAGGATGGTTGACTATGCTGGAATTATAAAGTCCTATTGTAGACCTAGTCTGCTCATGCTTATGGCCTCACTTAAGATGGCATAGATTGGCTCCTGGAAAAAGTGAAACCGAAGTGATGACTTTCTTCTGCCGCATGTAAGGTCATTTTATGAAGGCATTATCAAATGCTCATGAAAGAACTGATATAATAAACTTAACAAGTTGTCCTCCTAACTAAATTAAATCTTTTAATTTGTGTTTAAGGAGGGCAGCATATTCAGAGGTAAGTAAATGCCAATGAACAGCCCAGAGGACTTCAAAAAGACCCAATCCTAGTACGAAGTTTTGGAAGGTAAACGATCGCATGTGCTGGGAGACTAGTCCGAGTAGAAAAAATGTTATGAGGAAAACCGAGAACAGTGAGATCAGTAGAAAAAGCACCAATCCTCCATGTCATATGAATGACAGATCTGAAAGGAAATAATGGATCGGAAAGCAAAGTGTTATACCCATCGAAGGACTAAACTGAAAAAAAGTGGAAATGCAGTTTAAACACGGTCAACTCACTCTGGAAATGAAGAAAGGGTCAGTACAAATACATGATTTAAATGGTTGAAGAAAGGATCGAGTTATGAAAATTTGTGATACTTACTGCTGAAACTGTTTATGATTCTCACAAACAGATCGTTGCCTCAATCTTGTCAGCCAATTCTGGCAAGAGGTCAAAGCTTGAATGGCAAGAAGGAAATCTGAGGTACATATTTCGTCCGAATGCGAAATTACCTATAGATTTACAATGCTTCTGTATGTCCATGCAAGTTAAGAGCATCTAATTAGGCATGATAACTTATTCTACGAAAATTAATATTCCTCTGCACGAAACTCGAGTAACATGCAAATGTATAAATAACAGTTTCGATTGCATCAAGAATCCTCTTGAGTTACCCCTGAAACAGGAAACCAGCTATCCCAAGACAAACAGGTGAAAATTGGCACCAAAGGAAACAGACAAAGAAAAAAGCAGGTTCAACTCCCTGATTTCCTTTCACTACTTCAGCTTTTAAAAAGAAACAGTAAAATCATACTTCTCTACATTTTTGAAACGAAAGACATAATCTACATTAAGGACTATACTAGAGATGGAAACATAAATTCTCAAATGGCAGCTGTAAGTAAACAACTCTATCATCTGGTGAAAAACAAGTAAAAGTTACCTGGCAACATAGAAAACTGCATTTTCAAGCATCAGCAGCTTGTTCGCACACGCAATGGCAAGAGCACCGCCAGAGCCCCCTTCACCTATAACTATGGATATCATTGGCACCTCGAAACCAAACATTTCAAACAAATTACGCGCTATAGCTTCTCCCTGCATGGCCGAATAGGGGGCATAGTAGTTAATGAGATCACTTGGAAAAAATGATCCATTAGGCATCTAGAGGCAAAAAATCTATTTTCATACTTGGCCTAGTTGTTCAGATTTCAGATCAGCATATGCTCCCGGTGTATCAACAAAAGTAATAATAGGGAAACCATGACGATCTGCATACTTCATCATCCGCAAAGCCTTCCGATATCTGTTGAAAAATACATGATCATAGAGAGATCACAATTTAAGATAGGGTGATGCAGAACATTCTGTTACAGAAGTATAATACACATCATGCCAGACTTCAGCCAGTTTGCAGGCAGGTAGTTCAATGCTAGTTGTCATATAGGACAAGAAAATTGCCTTCATTCAAGAAAAGTTATGTTTTCTGTGATCTAATGAATAATACCAACTTTGCGAGCTGCACAGTGTTCATCATCATGATTCACATTCAAAAGCAAGAAGCTACCTACGTAAGAATGAAGTGTCTCCTTTCAGGATCTTGCTAATATTTATTATGGAGAATTTATGCATGAGAGAAAAAAAGACAACCACCTGAGAAACTCACTGCAGTATACATTTTGCTCTTGTTTTGTATGTTTGAATCAGAGAGTAGAGTGCTACGTTTTGAATAAGAGTTGACTCATTTTCCTAATGGTTGTGATGTTCGGCAACACTTTATAAATTTTTATTGGTCTGAGAAACCACTGAAGAACACATAGTCACATACAAAGTGACTTTCACAAGTGAATTACCCGTGAGGAGTAGGCATGCCGAAATTCCGCTTAATATTCTCCTTCGTATTTCTACCCTTCTGATGGCCAATGAACATGTAGGTATCGCCTTCGATCGTTCCAAGCCCAGTGACTATAGCAGGATCATCATATCCAGCTCGATCTCCATGAAGCTCAACGAACTAATGATTATGAAACAATGATATATAATGCAATCAGTTCTTCACCTTTTCCTTTTAAGCACATATCCAGTTCAGCTAAATAAAAAGAGAAAAAAACTTGAGAGTCAAGTCAAGTAAAAGGATGAGTCAGAAACCTTTTCAGTGATGTTGAAGACGTGGTCAAGAAAAGTTGGCCTGTTAGGATGCCGAGCAATATTCACACGCTGCATAGGTGTCAAATGCAGGTACAATTCTTCGAGAGCCTGCATATTATGGAAAACTCATGTGAAGCAATTTCAGCAAATGTAATTTTCTCCTCTTTGGAAGTAAAGCTAGGTAGAAAGCACATCAGGAAACTTGATCTGAGAGTTGGAGATTGCAAATCACCCAATACAAACTTCAGAATGGAAAAGAAAAAAACCCCGCCTCCCCCTCCCTTCTCCAAAAAAAGAAAGAAAAGGGACATATCCGAAAAATTAATAGAGACAAAACTAGCTACATCTATGACATAATTGTATGCAACCAGCCTCTTAGCAGTTTAAAGAGTGCATGCCCATAAACTCAAGACTCTGGATATGACAAGGAAGGAATTTTCAATTCCATAATTCAGTCATAAGGACCCTCGAGAGTTTAAGACTAGTCAAGGAAACATTGAAGTTATCGGCCCTAGTTGGTTTGCTGATATTCTTAACTAAATCGAGTTCCACCATTTATTATGTTCACAGTTGCTATTCTACAAACAAACGTAGCAACCCGACCTTCAACTAAATTTTCCAGAAAAAAGATACGATAGTTGTGAGCGAGCATGTGACTCGCCAATTTTTACAATAGAAGAACCTTCTGAAACACAGTATGCCCTAGACAACAACCATACAATGAAACTTGAATTAATCATGTCTGCACAAAACAAGAGCTAGAAAGTGCAGAAGGAATGTTCATTAACATATTTAAGTACTATATCTGCTATACATTCTTTCAAACCAACAAGGGCTTAGGTCAATCACATCATTATTCTTCAAAATTGGAAAACCAATCATTAGTTGTGGCCATGTAACATGTCATGTAATAAGACAGACCTCATCGAAAATCCTCTTTCATGATGTTATAATGCTAATACAGAGGGGAAAAAAATTATGAACTTTAAACCGAGCTAATCTGTTCCCCAATCAAACAACCTGTCTGAGTCAGTTCTATTCTGAGGTACAACTAATGGACAATTATGGAGAATTCTGAATTGAGCAGAGCATAAATTTCAATGCAGGATTGCTCTTTTAACATTGCAGCCATCACTTGCAATGTTCATGGCAGGCAGTGCTCATTATACCAGACACTCGAATCACTTCTAACCATGCACAAATTCGACAATTGCCTTTTACTCTAAATCACCTGCTGATATTTGCTCTCCAACAGCGCAATCTGATCGGCGAAGTCCAAACCTGTCTCGTTCGCCATTTTCCTCACCTTCACAACACCAAACACAAACACGACATCATCACACATCATCCACACTCAACCAGGCAACAACAAAATCAAATCAAATCCCCTCACATCCTCGATCTTCTTCTGCAACTCCATCAACGGCCTCTCGAAATCCAACATGACCGGCTTGGGTTTCTCCTTCAACGGCTTGAAAGGCGACAAATGTCTCAATATCCCGCCCTCGATATTCGGATCCGGATTCTTCGGCCACGGATACTCGTATTTCCTCTTCCACAGCTTCGCGGAAACACGCACACTCCTATTCCACCTCGTCCTAACCAACGATCTCAACGACACGCCGTCCAAGTTCCCGATCCGGAGCTGATCCGACGCCGGCGACATCTTGTTCATCATCATCGCGGTGTTCGAAATCGACGCCATCGATCACCAATTCAAAACCTAACAGAATCAACACACAGAGTGTTACAAGCAAATCAATCTTCGATTTTTTCACAATTAGATCAAATTACAGTGAAGGAATGAAACAGTGATGAAATTGAGATGTGAGAGTACCGTGAGAGGCGAGGGCGGCGCGTGAGGAGAGAGGGTGGCGCGTGGGGGTGAGTGAGAGTGGTTGTGAATTAGGTGGGGGTTAGGAGGGAGTGACGATGATCCCAATGATCCGATAATGAGATGGCACAGTCATCTTCATAGAGAGAGTGCGTTTTGATGGTTTATTTTGAGGGTTGAGAGCACAGTTGTCACCTGAGAGTCTGAGAGGCTCTGATGGAGAGAGCCTGTGACACGTGACACGTTTTAGGAGCAGTTTGATATTGTTATTAAAATTTAAAAAATTAAAATCAATAATAAAATTAAAAAATAATAATTTTGTATAAATGAAATTTTAAATATTGTAAGAAACACAAAACAAAAATATAAAATCAATTTTTTTTGTTTTTTTTTCGCTTTATACATTTAAAAAATAAGAATTGAAAATAAGTAGTTCTATTTCATCCATCATGAAATAAAAATAAAAAATAAAAATAAAAAATAATATCAAATATATCCTTAAATAAGAATTTTGTGCGTATATAACAAAAAAAAACTAATGATGAAAAACAGATGTTGACTAATTAAGGAAATAATAATAATCTATGTACGACATTCAAATATAATATGGACTAAAGGGACAACAACATCCCCACGATCCCTTTCTTCTTATTTTGTTTGTCTCTGTCATAACAGTTATTGTTGTTGCGATTTTAAGTCAAATATAATGTTATGTCGTATTTTACGTAAAACGTAGTGAAAGCTCTATAGTTTAACTTTTGTTCTTGTTATTATTTGTTTATGTTGTTGAATGATTAAATTTTTTTTCATAAATTTATCGTGAAAGATTTATATTTATTGATGTTATAAATTTTAATTATATATTTTGAAAAAGTTGAATAGTAAGGGGGTGTAGCATTTATAGTGTTTTGCCCTCATGTTTGATACTGTACATTAAATTAAAATAATATCAAATAAATTATCATATTTTTAAAATTATATATATTCAAAAAATACAAATATTCATTTTCTCTCGAATAATACACACTTTACATCATTATTCAAAATGCATATGCTACTATTTTCTTAATTAAAATAGTATAATTTCTTTTTATCAATCATAGATAAAAAACACTTAACTTAAACTATATTTAATCATTCATCATTTCATGACTTGAATAAAATTTTATCTTGATAAAATAAAATTTTATCCATTATCGCAATTAAACAGAGAAAATATACTTTACTTTACTTAACGTTTGCCTTGGGATGGAGAGCACAAGTTTGATCATACGACAGAATAAGCTAGACTTTAACTCGATATACACTCTCTTGGTAACGTTGCTTTTATCCTTTTAACCAAGGGGTAAACGAAACCATCTTGGTCTGCTCTGAACTGATCAGCGTGAGTCTCTCCCCTGCTTTCTCTTGAACATACACATCCGTCATCCGAAATATAAACCCTCGCTCTCAGCCTCCTTGGCGGCCGCCGGCATCGCTTAACCACTCGCCGGTTCGTTTCTTCTCTCGAATTCCGCCGGTACTCGGACTCGCGTTCATCGCTCACTTCTCCACCGCTTATCAGCGATTCTTTCATCTTCTCATCTGTGAGCGATTACTTACCCTGTAATCCCATGGCATTTTGCGCTGTTTCCGTTATTTGTTGGATTCTTTGTAGTGATTTAGATTTAGATTGTAGTTTCGAATTTCAATTTCTATTTTATTGTATTTTTTGCTTCATCATGTAATTTTGCAAGTTAATGTTGAACGTTGAGGTATAATGAGTGGAGTGGAAGTTGGATTTTATTCGGGGATTATGAGCTGATAATGTTGGAACTTCAGAACATTGGTTGTTCAACTAAATGCCATGGTGGAACCAATTTATTTTCCTCGCGCAAGAAGAGTAGTTGATTTGTTGTCCTAAGTAGTGTTTTGGATAAATTTGTGTAAAATAATATTTGATCATCCGGACAAGCCAAACTTTACGTCAATAAAAGGCGCTTTTTAGGAACGTTTGAGTTGTTCTGGGAAGGAGTATATAACTCATTCGATGTTGTTTCTTGAAAAGAAATCAAGTGTCAGTCCACACAATTGATGATCACATGAATAGACTTGATGGGTTTGAAGCAAGTCCTGCCTCTGATGCCAACATTGGTTGGGTCTAAAAGGGGAACTCAGGGTAATAGCTTTGGGTTGTGAGAGTGAATGTGTTTAAATAGTTTTGAGCTCAATGGATTAGCGAGATGACTTGGAGGGAAAAAGCAGTGAAATTCTGGTTCAGTTACTTGAGCTCAGTCTATTAGGTGGTGGTAACTGCTTCTCATCACGAGATCCATGTTTCAGACATTTTGCTGATGTAGAAAAACGATGCAAGCTTGTATTTATCCGCAACATTTAACCTTGAGATTGATAACAGCAGGTGCATTAGAAGTTGACTCGACTAGATAAGAACAGGAAATTGCATGTTTGTGTTCAGCGTTATCATGTGATGAACTCATGATCTGATGATCTCATTTCAGAGTCTTTATTATACACAATAAACTTGGCTAGTTCAACCATGGTTACCTGGTTCGTAGTTCGTTGCGGTTCGTGGTACGCAATACGTCAAGTTATAATTAAACAATTTGTTAGGGTAGGTTTAGATGGTATGTGAATTGGGGACTCGGTACGTTAGGTTTGCAAATCGTTATGCTACAACACATATAGATATACATCCCAACTTGTATGTACTTAAATTGTAGGAGTGTTTTCATATTTCTATATTTTTCACATCGTATAGACATTACTTATCAAAATATCGTTCCAATTTAAATCTCATATACTCTCTTTCACAGTCTTTTCATGCTCTATGTACATCTTAAGATTGACATTTTTTTCAAAGACATAAGTTCATTTCCTTTTTATAGTCTCACATTTTCAAAATCATGGCACCTTTCTCTTCTTTTTTCCATCATGATACTCAACATCAAATCTAGGTATCTTTTTTGGTTTGTGGATATATGATTTTATTTTGAAAATTTTTACCTATTTCAGTCAATTAATTTTTGAATCCGGTACGCCAAATTTGAAGAATTGATACGCAGAAGTATTGTGTTTCGGTACGCAAGTATCAATACGTAGTTCGTTAGGGTCCCCAAAGAATTGGGTAACATTGGGTTCAATATTGATTATGTAATTTATTAGTATCTCTTATTCATGATTAGAAGGAACTAGGGGCTTGTAATGTGATTGGATTGTTATATTTCAACAAGTTCTTTTGGGTTTAGTTATGATATCATCATGTTAGGCACCTATGAGGCAGTTAGTAGTAACTTGATAGTGAACAAGCTTTCTTTTAAGCTTACCTTGCAAAGATGATAAGCTATTTAGTATTAACTGGTGGTCTGGCATGTAAAATGCCTGCATTATAGATGATATAATGCATGTGGACAAGTCAAAACCATTAGGGAATGTTATTGATCAAATGATATTATGATAGAAGCGTGATGGAATATTGGAAAAAGGTCAATACTTGGTAGGATTTTCTTTTTCTTTTTCCATTCAGTCAATGCCATTTCTCCTATGATGGTGATACTTAAATGAAGGATATAAAGAGATCATGTTTATGGCAACTTGTGAAAAAAGTGGTACAAAAATTATTTACATGGTGGATGAGTGAAATGCCCATCATATTGAATTTCCATGTATTGGATACCATGTAATGGGATAAAGGCTTGGTTTCTTGTTATTGTTGGATGATTGAAGTGATGGGAACTTAATGAAAATGTTAGGATTTATTTATTTTTTCTTTTGGTAAGAATTACTAGAGGAGTTATAGCGCTGCAATTACTTGGTACATTCATCTAATACAAATAGATTTGATTTGATAACAAAAGAAAAGTAACAGGCAGATAAGACATCCTCTTTCTATTGCATGTTGCTTGCCCAAAGTGTTCTCAAAATGAGCATGAGTACATGAACCATCTCCTAGGCAGACGAGCAAAAAGCCAGTACATAGTGAAGATAACATGCTGCCTGTAATTCGTATCATAAGTAGACTTTCAGTCAAGGGGAAAACAATGTCTCTCAATGAAATACAAAGCAAAAATAATAATTCTTTAGTACATCCTATGTGGTTGTATGTTATCATATGATCGATCTTTCCTGATTTATATATTCACATACGAGGTGATTCACCTTTTTTCCCGTGTTTTGTAGTCCTGGGTTCTACCTAGTCTTATAAGAAGTAGAAGAACTTTAGGCTTAACTGTGCCTTTTGCTTTGGATGGATCACTTTTTTTCATGGCAATGGCCCCAGTAACCAAACGATCTCAGTCTATACAGGGATCAACTCCAGTTCAATTGTCAAACAGTCTTTTTGCATCTTTAAGTATCAGGCTTGGAGTTTTTCCCCCTTTCTTTTCTTTTTTTCTTTTTTTCTTTTTCTTTTGAAACTTGAGCGTGCTGCAAGAAATTTGCATTCTCTGTATTCGCTATTGCATTACAAAGTATTACTCATGGATTACATTTTATTACTTATTTGGTTATTGAGCCCTCATTCATTTATGTACAGTGTCAGTGAGGTATTCTAACTTGTAACTGGTCATGTTTGTGATGCAGCCTGTTCTTCATAGTTGCGAACATGCGATGGAACTGTGTAATGGGACAGTTATTAAGAAGCCAAAGAGGTTAACTTCTGTTGTCTGGGACCACTTTGAAAGAGTCAGTAAAGCTGACATATGCTATGCCGTTTGTGTACACTGTAGTAAAAGGCTCAGTGGCTCAAGTAATAGTGGAACAACGCATTTGAGAAATCATTTGCTGCGTTGTTTGAAACGATCCAATTATGATGTTTCTCACCTTCTTGTGAAAAGGAGAAAAAAAGAGAATGGCGTGACTCTTTCACATCACAGCTTTGATGATGGCCAGCAAAAGGATGACCATATTCCAGTTGCAACCATCAAATTTGAGCAGGAACCTAAAGAGGAAGAGAGGATTGCTACGTGCAGAACTTCAAAGTTTGATCAAGAAAGGAGTCAGTTGGATCTCGCTCGGATGATTATTCTTCATGGTTATCCCCTTTCCATGGTGGAACATACTGGGTTTAAAATGTTTGTGAAGAATCTACAGCCACTCTTTGATGTCATGTCAGATAGTGCAATTCAGCTGGATTGTATTGCTATCTATGAGAGGGAGAAGCAGAAGATGTTTGGCTTCTTAAATAAATTGCGTGGTAGGATAAATGTCTCCATTGAAGTTTGGAGTTCTCAGGAAACCGCTAGATATTTGTGTCTGACAGCGCATTTCATTGATGAGGAGTGGAATTCACAAAAGAAGGTGCTCAATTTCATACTGATAGATGCCGCTCATACCGAAGACATACATTCAGAAGTCATCATCAAATGCCTAATGGATTGGGATGTAGAGCGTAGAGTGTTTTGCATGACTTTTAGCGACCTTTCTACTGGGGATGATATAGTTTGCAGAATCAAAGACCATCTCTCTCAGAACAGGCCTCTTTTGGCTGGTGGTAGATTATTCGATGTTCGCTGCTCAGTAAAACTTCTGAGCTTATTGGTTGAAGATGCCATGGATGCACTACGAGAGGTTGCTCGCAAGATCCGTGAGAGTATCCACTTTGTTAAAAGCTCGCAGATGATTCAAGGGAAGTTCAATGATATTGCTCAACAAGCTGGAGTTGGCATAGAAAAGTGCATATTTCTTGATTGCTCGACTAGATGGAACTCGACGTGTACTATGCTCGAGACAGCTTTGGTTTATAGAGCCGCTTTTTCAGAAATGACACAACAGGACCCTTCCTGTCAGTTCCATCTATCAGACGAGGAGTGGGAGTGGGCAAGTTCTGTCACTGGGTACTTGAAGCTCTTTGTTGAAATCACCCATCTTTTTACAGGGAAAGGAATTCCTCCTACTGCAAATATATACTTCTCTGACATATGTGATGTTCATATACAGTTAATTGGCTGGTGCAACAGCTCAGACGCCTTCATCAGCTCCATGGCACTGAAAATGAAGCAGAAGTTTGATATTTACTGGGAAAAGTGTTGTTTGTCGTTGGCTATTGCTGCCATATTAGATCCTCGCTTCAAGATGAAGTTGCTGGAGTACTATTATACCCAAATATACGGCAGCGGTGCACAGGAGCAGATCAAGTATGTGTCTGATGCTGTTAGAGAACTTTTTGATGAATACGTGATTGGTGCCACATCAATGGCGCTTGATCCTGGTTCGTCGAGAGGAAGCAATGAGCCTAGGGATCGGCTAAAAGGTTTTGATAAGTATCTACATGAGACATCCCAAAGTCAGAATGAGACGTCGGACTTGGATAAATATTTGGAGGAACCTATATTTCCTCGCAATTATGATTTCAACGTATGTAGTTGGTGGAAAGTTCATACCCCAAGGTATCCCATCTTGTCCTTGATGGCACGTGACATCCTAGGCATTCCAATGTCGACTGTATGTGAAGAGTCTGCTGCTTTTAGGACCGGGGGGAGGGTTCTTGATCGGCATAGAAGTTCTTTGAATTCAGATACCGTGCAAGCTTTGGTATGCACACAGGATTGGTTGAGGGCAGAACAGACAGGTATTTGAAGTTCTTTTTATTGTAAAATATCCCATGTAAGCTAGTTTTTGTGATTCACTCCCTACCTTCTCTACAAGCTCAGTATTCAACTCGGGGGGGAAAAAAAAAAAAAGAGTTTCA
Source organism: Drosera capensis (assembly GCA_001925005.1). Taxonomy (NCBI): domain Eukaryota; kingdom Viridiplantae; phylum Streptophyta; class Magnoliopsida; order Caryophyllales; family Droseraceae; genus Drosera; species Drosera capensis. The sequence continues at coordinate 11,235 of LIEC01006475.1, forward strand.
GAGAGCTTCCAACAACACTGATTTGTTAAATGTTTACATATATTTGCATGTAACCTTATTTTGTCATGAGATATATGCCAAGTGATACTTTTGCTACTTTTTATAAGAATCCCGTAGCTTAAGATAGGTGCTCAATCTCACCTTGTTAAAGTAACACAAGGGAGAAAAAAATAAGCTTGCGAATTTCTTTTATGCTTGTAGCTTTTATGATACCTACTTTTTGCAATTATCGTTTCTAATAGCTTCCTGACAGGAAAAACTGTTTTCTTTATCAGCATCAAGTCCCTCAAACTGCGCTGCCATTGCATATTGAAGCTAGTTAGTCTGCACGGTGTGTTTCTTGTACTTGTTCTCGATCTATTCTTTTCTTTAGTTGCTCATAGTCTGCTGGGAATGTTTCGCATCCAAATAGTATGAGGGCATGGAAAGCTTCAATCGAGTTCGATTCATTATAGGATGCATTTCTATGACCAAAAAAAATAAAAAAAATCCTTGTAGTTTACCGTTACCTGTTCAATTTTTTTTTGCTTAGCATGAAAAGTTCACCTTCCAGAGTTATGTGATTGTAGCTCATTGACATCCCTAATGTTAAGGTCACAGCGTGGATTTTCTTTTTCATTGCAGTGCGACAAAGTCACCATGACAGACCATTAGTTCAGTTGTATTTCCTATCTACGTGTGTATCTCACCGCATACTTGTAAAGTAGGACCAATTTGGAAGACTTGCCTTTTCAGTTCCGATCTATCTTTAGGATCTGCGGGGTACTTTGAACTTTAGATTCAAACGATTAGCACTTGTAGAAGCTCTTTCCTTGAGGACATAGTAGGCTCAGTAACACTGGATCTTGTCTCGGGATAAATGTGTATTGTAGAACAAAAGGCGGTGTTAGATCCATCTGATTGTAGGATGGACTAGTATCCCATCCTCTCAAGTCTTGCTCCGCTTTACTCGGTCTGGTAGTACATTCTGTTAAGTGGAATTCAGTGGTTCATCATCGGTTTAAAACTGGCTTTTTGAGAAGCCATCGAGAATAGCGTCATTAACTTTTTGGCTTACTGACTTATTTTCAGCTTTACCAAAGAGGTCCCGAGAGTGCATTCTTATCTCTTCAACATCTCCGTGTTGTCAGATTGTGGTATGTCTGTTCGGGTTGTTGGGTTCCTTTTGCTTTAATTGGCCTCCCTTCTCTAGGCTTCAGTTTCTGTTAGATTGATTATCAAATCACTGTCCATTATTATAATCATCCTCAGCTAGGTTTTGGAAGCTGTGAAATTCGGGTGATGAGTGAGGTGATCGCCGGTGAACACTGGCGATCATTGAAGTTCATTGACCATTACAGTGGCTTCGATGTAATGAATCTGCAGGGATCAATCGAGCACCATGCATTAGTGGTTATTCTAAGCTGAACTTGTCACTCTCCACTTCTTTGTTACCAAATTGTTAGTTCCTCGCGGTTTGTCGCAATCAGGCTGCCCAGTAATCCCTTTGTAGTCTGACCTTTCATAAGATTGAATCTGTGATTAGAGAAGAAGCTCCTCAGGATAGTGATGACGAAAAGGAAGCTGTCGTATTTGAGGATCCATAATAGTGATGACGAAGAGGAGTTTACATAATTGACGAAATGATGGAGTTTGCGGCGAACTTGGTGTGCAGATGTTGGTTAATGGTTATCAGGCTTGATGAGATCGACAGGTTGATTACTATCCTGAAAATTGGTCGGATTCTTGTTACAGGACATGTCACATGAACGGCCATAGATGGCAAATTTTCGGGTCACGAGACTTAGGATCCGAAGATTTCTTACAATCGATTTGGCGTCAGATGATGTACGAATGTCGTAGGCTGCCAAATATATGTCCCATTGTGACACTAGAGTGGATTATCTGATGTAGGTTGGGGACATGTATCCTTTACTCTCTTTTCCTGTCTTGCTCATAGCCTCGTCCTCTCCTTTTTTCCTAGTATTGAAAGCCGTAACGAAGTAGTTGAAATGTCGAGAGTTTTACTTGATATATGTCATACATTGATGGGAGAAAAAAAGGTTCACGGGGAACCAAAAGACATGAATAACTTCGTCATGTTTTAGCGACATAGAAAACAACTTTTATGTTTCAGATGGTAAGGTATGCGCATAAATGTGCCATATCCTTGTTCTTTTTGTTACTATAAGCGGAAAAATAAGATAAGTTAGTTAAAGTTCTTCCTTGGTCTCCCAAGCTTTGTAAGACCTTGGATGTTCTTGATGTCTAAAAACCTAGTGGTTATAATTAGATTGATATGTGCATAACCATGTCTCGAGTCAAGAGGTTAGATCTATGGTAAGCAAGTTTTTATTATTTATATGGTCAAAAATTCGACATCTTCTAAGAATATCATAAATTAATCATTTTGTGATTTATAAAAAAGGATAATATTATATGTATTTCGTTTTTCTCAATACAAAAGTATT
>LIEC01006476.1:0-53836 GCA_001925005.1 Drosera capensis
GAGGGGGGGGAGGGGGGGGGGATTTCGATTCACTCAAAACGAAATATCCAATGGAACTAAATGGCTTGGCACATATAGCACAGAAATTACTTTAGGTTCTCAGTTAACTGTCGAAGTAAAAATCAATTAGGTGTTTGTTGTCCATCTTCCCATGGTCTTCAATTCAATCTGTCAGCTTTCCTTGCAGAATTTAGAATTATTTGAGCACCAAATATTCGAATGCTTTGAGGCTCCTTGCTCAGTTTATTCACATGATTTGTTTTCTTCAACCAACACGATTTTGTGTTCAGTTCTTACTATCTTACTTCCTATCGTAATGATCCCATCACAAGGACAACAAACAAACTCAAAAGCCAGAGAGGAAAACTCCTCATCAATACAACTATGCAAAAAAAATACATAAGCACAATGCACAAGGGAATATATAAGCATCCCCAATATTGCATATAATTTAAGATGAAATTGTGTATGGTGCTCAGACCAAACAATGAACTGAAAGAAGGAATGAGTAAAACAAACCTTTAATTTTATTAACCAGCCATTTGGTGCCATCTCCAATGCTGCTTGACAAAGACTAGCAATGCCAAGAAAAAATCAGTCAACATGGTAGAATTCCAAAAGAGAGAACAGACCCCTGCTTTCAACTGCGTAGGTACTCCACAAACAGCAGGAAATCATCTAAAACAAAAAATCTGAAAGATCATTTATCCAAGTATTTCATTTTCAAACAGACTTAAGTAAAATAAAAACAGGTTAGGTATGAACAATCCAAGAGTTGCATTTTTTTACTATGCTGACAAACGACCACCTTAGATAAGTTGTACGCTCTACATCGTCTTCAAATGGCAAGCACCAATAACCAGTAGCCCAGACTATATCAGAAAGTGCCCAGCCAACACTGCATCTAAAGCTAAATTTGTTGAGGAACCCACTCGCGCAAGAGTTTCGAGCTTGTGACAATGAGTTCACAAATATTCTCTCTGATATAAATACACCAGCGTCATTCCAAGGACCTTGCACTAACTTACGATTGCAATCAAACCGATGACCTCTAGTCATACTGATACATGATCTAATACTGAGCTGAAGAATCGGCTTTGATAAAATCTCAAACTGAAAGAAAAGATCCCATATATTGGTATTTTTCATTTCGAACTTAATCCGTTTCTAACACCATAGGACCTACCTCAAAACTCAACCAAGAGACCCATCATGCGTGAAAACCAATTTCCACCAAGATTGTCATCTTGTCACTCAATGAACTAACACCGCAATACCTACATATACCAACGATTAAAAAAAAATCCTTGAAAACAAAACCATAATATTTGAAAATCAATTTCCCCCAAGATTGTAATCTTGTCACTCAATGAACCCTAGAATCGCAAGAAACGATAGGAGAGCGTGTATACGTTGATGTCATCGCCGACGGAATCGAATTCCTTGTTGGCTTTCTGTCCCATCCAATACGATCCCACCTTGCTCAGAATCTGATCCATTGATTTCTCTGTCTTCCCCCTCTTCTTCTTGAATTGTTGATGATGAATCAAATTGAAGGCGAGCAAGAGGAACCCAGTGGAGACTCGTTTGTGACCTTGACAGCACCTTGAATACGATCCCACCCTGCTCAGAATCGGAATGGGATCCTCGACTGTTGAACCGTCCACAACATCAGATCGTTGATTGTTTAATTGTTTTTTTATAGATATAATTTTTTCATATGTTTATTTTTATTAAGTTTTTTTTGTTTTATTTTTTAAAAGGTTGATTTTTTTAATTAGGGTATAACCTTTTTTTTGAATGTATTAAAAAAAATACAACAATATTGTTTGGTTTCAACAAGGACCAGATCCCTCAAAATTGCTGTAGGATCTTTGTTGTAACGGGGAGGAGAGTATCTTTGCTGTACTCATTGGTTTAATTTAATCAAATGGTTTAATTTTATTTGATGTTTTGGGAGGTTGGGTTTATATATGTTTTATATATATATATAAATTTTGTAAGATTTTTTATTGGGTTTTTTGTTTTCTTTTTTTAGGGTTTAAATTCTTTTTAAATTTTTTAAAACTTCTTGTATATACACCATCATCCCTGTTTTATCTTTGTTATAGTAGAAGATCCATATCTCTAGGAATTTGATCAATAATAATAAAGAATTTGCAATCAAACCATTCGCAACAATTTCTTCGTCACAACACATATTATGAAATATTATAATATTATTTTCTCTTAATAGAGTGTGTTTGTTAGTTTTAATTCGATGTCAAAAGCATAGTAAAAAATGAGAAGGACTCAAATTGGTTTTCTATATTTGTGAGTTTATAATCACATGGGAAAGAAAGAAATATGAAGAAAAATTAGAATGATATTAATCAAAATGATGGGTTTTGATAGAAAAAAAAAATTATTTTCATTCTTTTTCTTTTTTTCGTCCTAACTCAGATCACGTTTTACAACACATCTTATTCTTTTTAACCAACTTCATAAACACTTTACTCCCCAATCAATACTTCCAACACAAATATTCTTGGTCCTTTTAATGATCCCCAATTTTTTACCCGACTCTTATTTTATAGCCTCCATTATTGTCTTCTTTTTCCTTCATTGCACCAACCCTCAAAAACCACTAAAGAAATCGACAAATTGAGTCAAAATTTCCAAATCAAGTTTCATCTACACCGCACCCCATTAAATATTTGAAAACACACGTAATTTTTTATTTCAACACACTTATATTTCACTCAATTTTCATCCATTTTCAAAGAAATCTTATCCTGTGTGGATCTCACCGTGATTAATTTCATTTCCCCCCTCTGACACACTGTCTTCATCCCCCTCCATTATTTGTCTCTATATTTTAGCCAATTTTGCCTCCAATTGCACGACACATTGAATTCATCAACACCACACTCATATTGAATTCACCATCTTCATTTTTCTTCAATTTCATCAACCCTCTAACAACGTTGTATTTCATCATCTTCGGTTTGAACTAAACCGTGTTGCCTCCCCTCCACACAATTCGAGTTGAGCTTAAATTCGGGCATTAATATGGACTGTCAAGAATCTCTTCAATCACCCGACATCGAATTCGTTGCTCTTTGTAGATTTGAAGATGTATTCACTTCAGTCCTATCCGTAAATCATTGTCCATATTTGATGTGCATGAAAAACTTAAAAAAATAATAATCCATAAATTAATTCTCTTTTATGACATTGAGGTATTTTACTTCTCAATTTCAAACCCATGTATTCAAATCGAGGATGATAGTGATGTGTCGAACATGTGTTATGTTTATACTACAAACACGGGTGTAATTGAAATGATGACAACCAAGAAAATATATCCTCCTTTTACAAGACTTTTTTCTTCCAACGTTTAGCAAGAAATAAGATAAAACTCGAATATTTCGTGATGTTTTTGTTTGTATGTATTCAGATAGAAATCTGATTTTTGTGTAAGAAATGCAATATATACTTTGTGTTTTATGATATAAAATAAATGAAGCGTAATAAGGATATAAAAATTTTAGATGATATACTTCTAACAGTATAGATATCGTAAGCGTTTGTAGATGGTAGAAGTGATGCAATGTAAATATTATTACTTTTTTTATAATATGACTGCGGTAAAAAGTATATTAAATCATGTACAGATATGATGCGACATATATTTTGGTAAAAAGTAATTGTTGAAATTAGTGCATGAACATCCACTTTGAATTTGAAAAAAAGAGGTCAAAATCCACCTAATATTGAAAAAAAAAACACAATCTAATATAGATCCAAAACCACCAACCATAGATAAAAAAACAAGCTAATATAGATCAAAAGCCTCTTTCGAATCTAAATAGACTAAGGCAAGACCTAAACTAAACTTTCTTTGATCGAGAAAGATCTCTTATTCTTATTATAAGATCGTGGTTGAATCCGCATATGTTTGATAAAAATAATAACCTTCCCCTTTAAGAAAAAAAAAAGAAAAATGTTCAATTAGAACATGAAAACATTTTATATACTTATTTAGTACTTGTATTGTAATATTTTGTATATACTAGATCCAACTCCAGCACAGGAAGAGTATACTGCGTCCGATGCAGTACAAGAAGTCACTTCTAGACCAATAACGATGCAAGAATAGAACAGCATCTCTTCAGTGACACTCCAATTTCCCAAAGTGCACAACTTGATCAAGAAACAATCAAGTGGGACATCTCTCCAACGATGTCTTCACACCAATGTCAAGCTTTGGTATTCAGGCTCCTATTGTATACTCGTCTTTTGCCAACTTCGCTGATGTCCTACAACATTGCTCTACAGCAGACGTGCAAATGACTCCAAGGACAGTAGCTCGAAGTCTCAAAACAACCTTCGAAGAAGCAAAGAAGTCAATTTCTCTAAAGAAGCATAAGACCATTACAAGCCTGCAAGAAAAACTCAAAAGGTCTGTTGATCAATTGCTCCTCAATCTGGAACAGAATATTCAAGACATGCATGCTTGGAATAAGGAGAATTTTCATGATTTACTGCAAGGACTCACTCCTATTGTCGAAGAACTTGAAAATGAAAAGCATGAGAAATACAAGCTATTTGCTGAAATTTATGAGGGCATTTGCACAATTGGAAAAAGGCTTCCTCACAAAATCAATAAAAGCACCAGTGTCTATCTCAAAAACATATTTATCACCAATAAACTAATCTCTTAAACTGCACAAGTAAGGCTTCTCCAACTCTCTCTCTAAATCACACAGAGCTAATTGGAGCAACACATAATCAATAATGATCAACGAGTAAAGCTCTTGGAGACTATAGTTCAGATGGAGATCAACATAGTCAATGCAGCCTACACTGCCACGACTGCAAAGCTAAAAACACTTCGTGAAGTAGTTGAACCCTTACAACAGAACTGAAAATACAACGCTCCCCTAAACCCTCAACTGATGGTAACAAAAAGGGAGAGAAGGACAAGGATGAGAAAGGCAACAAAAAGAGGACAGCAAATGAGACAGGTTCTACCACTCATGGGGAGGACGGTCAAAAGAGAAAAAATACTTCCTCCAAGGACCCTTCTATGTCACGACTGCAAAGCTAAAAACACTTCGTGAAGTAGTTGAACCCTTATAACAGAACTGAAAATACAACGCTCCCCTAAACCCTCAACTGATGATAACAAAAAGGGAGAGAAGGACAAGGATGCGAAAGGCAACAAAAAGAGGACAGCAAAAGAGACAGGTTCTACCACTCATGGGGAGGACGGTCAAAAGAGAAAAAATACTTCCTCCAAGGACTCTTCTATGTCACTAGGGGAGGTTGGCAGCAAGGATAAGCATGGGTAGAAACAGTCAAGGTCAAGAGAGGAGCATACACATCACAGGAGCAGATTCAGATCTCCAAATTCGATGCAGACTACTCCAAAAGCAATTGAGTAGATGACAAAGGGACCATAGAGGACATAAAGATAGGAGGTAAAAATCCTATGTAAGACCCTACAATTTCTTCTTCTTTTTTTTCTGTACACTTTCTATTAAAAAACTTTTCAAATCATTTTTAAGAATTATTTATAAGTTGTAGTAATCTTGGTTTTGTAAAATTAGAGTTTTATTATCATCAATTTAGAGGAAGATTGCTAGAATTAATGTGCAGTCACATCAATTATATAGAAATTGATGAACAAAACATTAAATTGGGACATAAATGGTGTTCGTGTTGATAAGTTGTTTGCAACATTGTGATGCATGATGTGTTTCATATTATGGGTTTTTTTTTTGGTATGGTTGGTATTGTTATTAATCTTTTGTTCTTATAACCTTAAATAGATATATAATTAAATTTATTTTTTAATTTCAAGAATTAATGTATAAAAAGGTAAAAGATTAATATATAAATCTAATTTTTTCATTTAATTAATTATATAAAACAGTTATAAAAAAAATTCGGATTTTTTTGGATAGGTTGGATTGGATTGGATCATTAAAATTTATGGATTGGTATGGATTGAATTGAGTATGGATTTTAATACAATCTAATCCATGATCACCCCTAACTAGGGGACACTCGGGGCAGGATCCTTTACTGTAATGTCTTGTATAGCACCATATAATATTTTTTTTTTCATGGTTTTCCCTATTTTTTGGACTATTGAATCTCAATTCAATGGTCCATAAATAATACAACAAAGAAAGAGCACAAAATCCCATAGCTGGAAATCCAGATCCCACGACTAGTATGAGGAGCCCTCTTTTTTCCTTTCTTTGATTTTTTTTTATAAAGTGGGAAACCCTTTGTCCTTTTCAGTTGAAAGTATTCGAATTTCACTCTATAGGAAACTACTATTAAAGTATTTCCTCATCTTTTGATAGTAATCAGAGTAAACACAAGAACTTAGGAATAACAGATGACCAAACATACTTCTTTCACAGATCGCAGCATTTACGTTTTGTTTTTTAGTTTTTGAATGGAACAGCATTTACACTAGTGAGCTGCACCTGAACCAAAGAGACCAAAGGTGATTCTCAGCCATCTGCTGGATTCAGATGATATGCAAGAAAATGATGATGATGAGTGAGCTGTTGTCAAGAAATGGTTTTAAGCCGGATTTCCTTGGTGGGACTATCTATTCACGAGGAAAGAACAGCGACGAGGTTTGGATATGTAAGTGTAACGACTTATGGGCATAACTTTTGCGACTGATGGAGTTCGTATATCTGATGGTTGGAGTCGAATGTGGTTCCATCGCTACTACCTCTATGCCCTAATCACGGCTTTCAAGGCTGACACACTAGTGAAGAATACTGGAAGGAACTTCATTGTGCTCTTATTTTCTCTACCGTGTTAGCTTCTTTAGTTTGCTTTCACTGGAAGAGGAAATTCATTATGCAACGGTAACAAAAATGAAACATACTTCTAGTGTTTGAGACATTTTTATTTTCCGTGTTATAGGAGGCAAGTGTTACGAAGGATATGAACAAGTGGGCAATGTTTATGCAATCAAGATGAGGATAACAACACAGGACGGGCAAAACAAGTTGACTTCAGGTGTATTACGACCACATAATAACTAGTTCTTTCTAAATGTGCTATTTCATCTTTACAGTAGAATGAAACAAATAATCCGTGGAGAGGTGCAAAGGCATTGCTGAAAGTAGACTCTTCGTGGTTGGTGGCACAAGTCTGTCTACAAGCTATTTTTCATGACATGATCTAGCGACTCGGCACCCCTTCATTGACCTCAAGCAATGGAGCAACACTCTTATTCGGAGATATGTTCAAGTTCCTATGTTCCAGTCCAAGTCGAACAGGGCAGTACTCTATATGAAATTCAATCCAAGCCTCGTCTCTATAGGAGGTGGAATGAAAAATGTCGACTATTTATTTCCGACTCTCAAATGGAGTTCGAACTCCAGTACAAATTACATGACCAAAATCTTCCACAAAAGAACTAATGGGAATTAAGATTTTACAATTGCATGGCTCGAAAACAGTGTTGATTCGAACCTGGATATTTTGAACCATTGCATAGATCAAAACCTTTGTTGATTGCATAGAGCATAAATACATTTCATGAAGAATCCATGGGAGGCGTGCCGAAGAAACAACCAGCCCTAATAATAAAATAACTCAGATCCTTTCACTTTTGAGGTTGAGTTGATTTTGAATGCTTCAACGGTTTTCACCTAAAGGCAATATCAAAGATAAGCCAAAAGGATAAACACCTTGCTTAACTGAATTTTGCAGGATCCATTTGCACTTCTAGGCAAGATCAAAAGCAATGAACCTAGCTCATAACCGCAATCAATGGATCGTGTTTAAAGCTCCAAGGAATTCGGACCTTGTGGAACACCGCTTCTTCCCCTAATCTAACTCATGTTTGCTTTTACTCCTCTTCATCTTGGCTTTGATTCGGGATTTGGCCATCAAAGTTTGCACTGTGTTGACAAAGTTCCCAACTGCCATCGAAACCAGGAGAATCCCACAAATGATGACCTGACAGATGGATCACCCACTAAGCAACTCTTTCAAAACAACAAAGCCAATACAAGTTACTCGGAACCAAAGAAAAAAAAAAAGGCAGTTCTGAACACAAGTGGAACATAATTAATCTAGATCTGCTCAGCGAAATGGAATTTGTTCTTACCTGCCACTCAGAAACAACTCCAGCAACTGCAGTTTGAAGCAACGATAGTCCAATGTATGCCTCAAAACCCTGATACAATAAAAATAAAGAAACCAATGTCATATCAGAAAATCACGCTATGTTCCACATCACATTAGATTGCAGAACACCCCTTTGACCAACACACTTATCCGTGTAGGAGCAATAAGTATAAAGCTAAACTACCTAGTACCTAGGTTTAGGATCAAATCCCTTGCTTAAAATGTCATACGTGAGAAACAGTTGTCAGGTAGCTAAAAGTCACCATGCAAACAAAGGCTTGATCGTAGCCAAGTTAGTTCCATTTAATATGAGAAGTTTTTCCATGTAGCCAAATCCACCTGATGAAATAAAGGCTTGGCTGTAGAATTGGTGGTTTGTCTTATAACATAATAAGCAACCTAGAGCACAAACCGGCAACAATACTTAAATGACTCCAAGACAAGCAATTTTTTTTATCTACTCTACTACATGATTAAACAATAATCCAGCTTGTTTTCCGTTGAACATCAGACTTTCCTTTAAGGACATGTAGATGCCTCTTAGGTCTTGCATGGTTCAACAGTTGCATTATAATGCTAACTGCTAAGGGAACAAATTTGAACGACTAACTAGTACTCATTGTCCATACCTGCAAACTGAAAAGTATTGGATATAGCAGCCACAATTGCCCGACAACTCCAGCAGTTTCCCCCCAAACTACATCCATCCTTTTCGCCTGATAACAATAATAAATGTTTAACAACAATCTTAAGTCTCTAATTACTGAATGTGCTGAAACAACCATAAATACAACACAATAATAACAGCCAAATCCTGCCAACCCAGGAAGAGTTAGAAAAATGACAGCATATCAGCACAGGTTGAACAGTAGAATTGCACATACGGCCGAAGTGTTGTGTGTGATTGTGAGCTAAAGGCCCTCTATCTTGGAATTTGTGGAATGACAAAAACAAAAGGCATACAAAAATCCCTGTTCATGTGAAGCAATATATATGCAATCATTAAATAGAGTGTCCCCTCTCTGTACCAAGTAGCCTAGCATAAGTAGAATCCATGCAAATGATTAGACAATGAATAAAAGTTGGGAGGAAGCAGAATCCCAAGCAATGAACCATATTGATCGTTCCAGATGAAAAGCTAAAACTAAAAATAAAAAATAATCAGATAGAAGATAGTTTTCCTCGGAAGGGAGTTTTATACCGAAACTCTCATCCACTACAATAATCAGTGTAATGATATCCATCATGCAGGGATTTGATACAAAGATAACCAAGAGGTGATACCTTTCCCAGTGCAATTCGAGTGTACAGTCTTTGTCTTTGATAACGATTCTGCAAGAGCATTGCAACTCCTTGCATCATGGCCCATTCGAGAAAGAGTTCTACACTTCTCTGTAGAAAAAATGTTGGTGTGAGCATGTTATAACAAGGAAGTGTGACAATAACATGATAATCACAAAGAATATCCAAAGACCATACAGGATAGTTATAAGGGGCGTCAAGCACATGCGTAAAGAAACTGAACAAAAATGATACAAAATGCAGAATGATGGAAAGTCAACTCAATCTTAACGAACTTTGAAGAACCACTGCCACAGCTAACTAATTCCAGCTTTAACCTCCAAACTTGTTTTCCGATGCTTTATTCATCTACGATGAGACATTTAAAGGTTCACTAATCCTGGGCTTTGACTATAATCCACAACGAATTCCCAAGATGTCACATCTCCCAGAGGTTTACCAATAATAAGTACATCTTCCGAATGTGAAGAGCAGAAGAAGCTGATCTGCATTGCAGCACTCCTAAGCACTACTTAGCGATGGTCAACGCCTTCCTTATTCAAAAATAAGGAAAACAGTCTAATTACTCATCAAATGCAATATTAGCACAATTGTTGTTTTCCAACATTAATTTCCCAGGCACACTGGAGCACATCATTTCAAGTGCTACAGTCCCTTACAACTGACTGCTTCGTAACATTCCCTTTCTAGTTCACTTGCATTCTATTTAAATCCCAGACCATAAGATAAAAGGCCAGATCCCACCGGTCAGACTATTTGAACCATGTCTATGTGGTCCAGTTCATGGACAATACAGCTACGTGAAGGGTCCGACGAGACGTGAAGGGTCCGACCTCGTCTGACCCAAACAAACCAGAAGAGTGGTTTTTTTTTTTCTTTTTTTTTGGGGTTGGGGGGGGGGGGGGGTTAGGGGAGAGAGAGAAATAATGAAAAAGTGAAAAAAGAAGAACACCATGTACTCACAGTTTATATATATAAAAGAACTAAATTAGATCCATAGATCTTCCATTGCTAACATTTCCACTTATTAAGCTTTGTAAATAAAAATAAAAATGTTCCACTTATTAGATATAATTTCTTCAATTCAATACAAAAAAATAAAAATGTCTCAATCAATCGAAACACTTGTTTGACCACTAGTTGGGTGACCCGAAACCTTAGTTGATATGATGTCTGATCCGAGTTTAATAACTATGGTTGCACCAATACCCTAGGGCATCTATTCTAGCGCCTCAGGAGCCATAGGCCTAGGCCCGAGGACCTATTGCCCCTCATGCCTTTTGAAACTCTGTGATAGGCAATATTTTACTAAACTATAGTGTGGTGATGGGAGATATCACATATGGCGATGTTGACCATGGATGTATGCAATCCAAAAGTGCTACATGAGAAATAACTTAGATGTGACAAATAAATGTCTGGAATGAAATGGAATAAATAAAAAGTAGATGAAAAGTAACGGAATACTTCCAAGTTGTTCAAAGGTAAAAGAATAAATTAGAAGAGAAAGATTAAACTAAACAAGAGCAGTAAGAAAACCATAAACTGCTAATCCTAATTATACAGTGAAAAAAAGACTTCATTGATGTATTAACAAAAGTACTCATTTCGTCTCAAATTATTTACAACGGTTTGACCCGACACGAAATTTTATGTGTTGAATTTTTTTGTGAAATTTGATAAAGAAATAGTATTTTTAAGCAGTAATGAGGTTTACTGTGCAGATGAAAGTGGAGTTAATAGAATATACGGTAGTGATTCGACATTCTTTGTGTAAAAATTTTCTAAAAAAAGAAACACATATTTTAAGACAGCAAAAATAGAAAAGTGTTGCAAATAATATGAGACAGAGGGAGTATTAATTATAAGTGTATAAATCATTCCTTGTAATTGACTCGATAGATACAACTTTTATTTTGGGGCCTTGGGGGGGAACCGAGGAAGGGGTAGATGGTCTAAAACATGTTACTTCTCAAGACAGAGTATTGCCTAGAGAGATCTATCCACCAAAATCTATATTATGAAAGATTAAGAACTCAAGTAACTAACCTGATTTTCTGCACAATTCGGCTGTCCTTTGATTCCCCATGTAAGACTCACAAGTGCCATTGCCATAGCACAATAATGATGATAAATCCACCTGCACTAAAAAATAATGACGTCATCCATTCAAATATACTTTATGCGAGTGTCCAAGCTCAATGAATCAGTAAACTTAATACACGGAAGACGAAGGGTAATCAAAATCAACATAAAAGATCACCACAAATATCCTAGGACCTAAACAGGAATCAAAGCTTTTAGAAAAGAAAACCATATGAAATCAATTGTAGCTGTAATGGGATGGCTACTCATCTTCTTCCTAGAAAAATTCCATGTTTTTGCAAATTATTCGGGCAATAAATAACATTAATCACTTCCAGTCCAAACATGAGAAAATACAAATGCAAAATAAATAATGAGGGGAAAGCACGAAACACAAACTGACATAGAGCCACATCCCCTGCTCGTTAATCTCAACATACTTCGTGGTTCCCATTAACTCCACATGCAAAAGGCCAATACCTCCTTTACTTTATCAAACAACAAAAATAACTTGTATCAAACCCTATTTGCCATCATTTTCATTTATAATGCTCCACAGCAATAATATAAACATGGTTGCTTAACTTGTCTCCTCAATTAAAGACTAACTGTCAAAACGCATTCCTTTTCCCACTAAATTCCAGAAGAGGCATGTGACAAACCCGAAGCCAATTTAGAATCAAGTTAAAAAGACCAATAAACAATTTCAGCCCACACAAATACTGTTGTGAATAGAAACATGAATAATTATAACCACCAAAATAAGCTATTCTAGAATAACAGGGAATCAAAGAAAATACCATGGACGAATGTCACTGCCATTCACTCTCAAAATGTTTTCCCGCAGTGCCAGTCCAGTGTAAAGGAATAAAAGCCAGGCCTGAGACGTAAAGGAGTTACATTTTCAGGCCTGAAAAACACCATTACGTCCACTGTTGGGAAGAAGTGATCAAACCTGATAGAGTTGAACTGGAAAAGCTGGCATGCATCCACTCCAAAACCATGATTTCAGGACAAGTAGAGTTGAAGGAAAAAGCAGGAAGAGGAAGGCAGTTCGATCCTGCTCAGCATGGGAAAAAGAAAGTTGTAATCCTCCAGAAATTAGTACACAACATGGTGAAATAAATGATCAAGGGACCGAAAGTACAAGTCTTCTGGTCCAATTGATGGTGAAGGAAATGCACCCAAATTCCTGGATTACGTGTACATATTTTGTTTGGGGGAAGGAGGGGAAGGAAAGGAAAATTGATCAAGAAAATACATAGGTAATGTGCATTCCTCTTAATGCCTTACGTTTCTAACCCAAAACAGACCTAGAAGTGATTGGCTAGAAGTACACACAATTCTTCCGAGTCATTACTAGCAAATTCATTAACATGTTCCAGAAACTATATGCCACAATCCACTTTAGCAGCCAAAAGAAGGTCAGCTTGTGTGTGACGCATGCTTGTTCGTATCTGTGGAAGTGCATCAAAGAGTGCCTGTTGGAAGTGTTAGAGGAACAACACTGTTAATATACCAGAATTTGCCACTGCCTCCGTCCCATATCGGAACATTTTGAACCCATGCACCTTTTAAATGAGTACAATGTGCTACTACCTGTTTTGTATGTATACTTTGTGGTATATACAGTGTCTTGTATGGACGAATATACGGAGGATATTTTTTTCTTTGTATTGTGTAGTGAAAGAAAAGTGTTTGATTGTTAGAATTTTTTGTAATATGGATTTTGTAGATTGGAGGGATAAAGTATGATTCTTCCATACCAAAAAAAAAAAAAAAAAGACAAAAAAAAGCATGATTTTGGAAATGGTGGTGGGATGAAGTGACGAAGTATGATTACGGAGACGTGGTTATGATTTTTTATGCTCCATTTCCGGTGGAAAAAAGAAAATCACACATCATTTCACGTAAATTTTTCCAGTATAATACTTTCTCAATGTCTATATAAATGTATAATTTTGATGGGAAAAAAATTATCGTTGTAAAATTTGGCTCATTACGGAACGACAAAAGTTTCTTAGCAGCCAAACTAAAATATTTGGCTCGTTACAATCCACTTTAGCAGCCAAACTATAGAATGTTTGTGTGACGCTTCTCATGAATATTGGAAAAGTTTGTGGTCATGATGAAGTCTAAAGAGAATGCTTTTGTTGAGTAAGTTTTCAAGGATTTGAAAGATACATAGAAGGATTTAAAGGAGGTTTGCATGGAAGCAACATTGAAACATGTTGACCCGAAGCATTTGGAGTTCATACCCTGAAGCGGTTGTACTCCTCCTTTACTTTAAGCTGTACATCTTTCTTTGAAGCCCTGACATTGATAGGACCAACAAACATCCTTAAAAATCGTCCTGCGGTCAAAATAACATCCAACCTTAAAACACATATAAGTATAGAACGGGATAGAGTTAACTACATAAAAACAACAAATTCAACTAAATAGTATTTCTCACAGATACCCCCCTAGTCCGTCACAAGATTAACAACGCATTAACTACAAAAACCTAGCTTTATTGAAGCAGTGGGGAAAGTGATGCACAAGGGGGGAACTCAGCCTTTTCTCCCTCCATCTGGCATGGGCATCAAGTATGTCGGGCCTAAGTACTCCACCAATGCATCAATCAAACCAAGCCAAACTAAACTAAGACCAAAATTTTCTAGCAAAATAATGCCAGCTATATGGATTTAACATTAACAGCATCATCTGTCCATTTTACCCTCTTGGTGGAACTGGAAGCCTTTGGCACCTGGCAAGTGACAATCATCACCCAATGAAAACTGCCTGTGTGGAAGTTCGGGCACTCCGTAAACACATACATACAATGTACCATTACTGGTTCACTAAGTTAGTACGAGCCATCTTCCATCCAACACCACATCACTCTTCACTACCTCCAATAGCCACATTAATTTATCACTTCAAAAATCTCATAGAATCTATTCATAACAGCAGCACACACAAAAGAACCAAAATGCCCTTGCAATCAAGCACACCAAACAACACGATAAACAGTAAAATGGACGAAGAAAATTACCCTGCGCTCTCCCCGGGAAGAACGAAGACGCGTCTCCATCAACAAGTGCACACCTCGCCCTATTCAACTCCTCCTCCAACTGCAACAACCACAATCCAAAACCACACACAAACTTCACTTCACTTCCCATCAAAATCACAAACACAAACACCAAAACATTCAACCATTAGCATCATTATCCCTGACAAAACTTCACCTTATCAGCTACTTTATGATCCAATCTCTTATCGATCTTCGCCCTCAACTTACTAATCGAAACATCGAACGACAACGCCCGCTGCTGCAGCGCCTGCTCCTCCTTCGCCGCCTTCGAAGTCACCTCAGCCGCCGCGTCGTTCAGTTCCTTCGCCTGCTCCGCCAGTCTCCTCACGGATTCCTCCACTGATTCCTCCTCGTCCCCCGCCATCGAAATCGGAGAATGGCACGTGAGGGGCACGTGAGGGAGGGGCTGTCGAGTTGCGAGTAGGGATTTGGTGTATGGTTTGGTGTGATTGTTTTTATGGGGTTGGTGTTGTGTCGTTTGGTGCTCTTTGCGTGGAGGATAAAATTATGCCATTAGTATGTTCGTGGCAGGGGAGAATCGCTCGTTGGGTGGTTTTTGTTCATCGGAATCTAGAAGAGAACCAATGCTGATTCGGTAGGTGGTCGCATTTAATACATAATGAAACGTCAATGACAACAATAATATCAAATAAACAATTTATATATTTTTATCGTAAGATTTTGTCCGTTAATTATTTATTCACATAACTCATCATAGATAAGTCAAATTACAAATAAAGAATTGACCTTCATGAAAACACAACTTTGAACCCTGATCTTAAGATTAAAAAAAAAAAAGATTTTTTTATCACAAAACTATTGTTTCTTGATATTCTACCGCATAACAACTTTGTCAAAAAAAGATTTTAAATATCACAAAACCTTGACAAACTCCACGAAGAAACTGTACATTTAATTTGGGACAAAGATGTAAGTACTCCACGAAACCACATCTTAATGAGGATAGCTTTTCCCAGGTGGGCAACTCAGCTTGAGAATGCTCAAAACAGGTAGGGCATGTCTTTCTTCAAAAAGAAACCCTTAACTTTAGGGTGGGGCTTGGTAGGCATCAGACCTTCAAACCTGATACAGTGAACATTTGACTTGAATGAAACTGTTCCACCCACCCCTTCCTAATTCACTACAAAGCTGTGTCTTAGGCTCTTAGCTATATGATTTTATAGTATGAGTAAAGACAACATGAACCTAAACATGCTCAAATCAATGTCATTGCTTTTCCAAATAAAATGCAAAATACATGGCCCCAGATGGACCAAGTTAAATATGTACATGTATGGATTTATAGTACAGCGTACATACCAATGAAATAGTGCAAAAGAAACATTTGTCACCAGCTTTTACGTAACAAGTTTTCAGATCAATGATATGAATCTTTGAGTCTATTTCTTCTCGGCATGGGCCACCGGTGCCGCTTCTAGTACTAAAGAAACACTGCCCAAACTGTCAAGCACGCTCTTTTCCTATAGTGTACATACAACAGCTGTAGAATGGTTTCGAAGAGAAACCTCTACAATACGAACTCCTGCCAGGGAATGTGCATGAGTTGATTAGGGTCAATGGTTTTCCCCTAAGGTTGATTTCAAGTGTTTGCTTGTAAGTACTCTCAATACACACAAACGCAAAGATGACAACATCAGAACCGCATGAACCGTGATGGCCAGTTAGTTTTTTAGCAACAGCGGGATCCCTAGCCTCTTGCCGTATTCAATGGTCAGCCAACCGACAATGGAGAAGTATGCTAAGACAAATAGTGCTCTACCCACAACCAGCCGATGAAATAAAGCACCCATCGCTGAACCAGTAACACGGAGAAACCAGAAAATTGTAGGTTGGACCATTTTAAACAAGGCAGCCCATATCAGTGATGAAAAGAAGCCACTAGTTGTACCAACGATCAGTCCCCATCCCAATTCACTAGGCATTTTCTTTCTAGACAACCAAGAGTTCAGCATCCTCGTTGACCTGAAAGATTCAGCATTTCTCATGTTAGCAGAATGAAAGCACCAATGTGAGTCCAAAATCGTAAATAAATGCAAGTCAATAGAACGTACAAACTCAAGTCCTTAGTTGCAAATCATAGATAAATGGAAGTCAAGAAAACAAATAAAACCCTGATCTTAGTTGCAAATCAAAAGCAATCAGCAGCAACGGAAATGACTGAAGAGTTTCATGAAACTAATTGGGAAGAACGATGGCCAAAGAAATTCGATCATAAGAACAATTGCAATGTACTCCTTAAACGAGTCCTTATCTTGCATTTACAAGTTCATGAGAATAAGAAACCCAGCAGTTTATCTATCCCCACATTCTCTTTGTGGGAGTCCATGCATCAAACTCCTCAATATCTCGATAATCATACTCCCAGCCCCTGTACTAAAAGCCTGCCATGTTTTTAAATTATTGGAGGTACTTTTCAAATTACCCTCTTCTTTCTTGTGTAATCCCAGACACATATCCATTGGCGACCATAGAAGCTCCTCGGTAAAGAAGACTACATGTTGTTCTTGCAAGACCATCATCAAATCCAACTATGTCGGCCATCTTTTTTTTTTTTAATTTATGACAGTAATGTCACAATCTAGGGTTTCCAATATTTTTGAATTTTTAGGTTTTGTACTACTAGTATTTCACATTTTGCCAAATTTTATTGCTAAGACCCAACTTATCCTCATGTTTGCAATTGCTTCACGTTCTCTAAATGGTCCATCAGGCAGAGTCCTGGAGACCTTTTTTTTTCTTTTTTCTTTTTATTTGGGGGGGGGGGGGGGGGGGGGGAAGGCCCGTTGTGGGAAATTCATTGCTCAATATCCCCATTACAAGCATCAATAACATGGTTTGGGAGTATAGGACACCATTCCCCCATCCGATGGCATCATGAAACAAAGGAAGCAATCTCGTCGAAAAAACAGGGATCCTATATGCCATATGGTATGATGTTACCACAGCACTGAAAAATTCACTGCAAAAGCAAATTTGAATTGCTATGAAGTTGTATAACTATACCATTCCTCGAAGTTGTATAACTATACCATTCCTCCCAGCCGAACCTATCAAAGTATGTACTGATGCTATGAATTTGCCGGATCTAAGTGTAGTGAAAAAAACTAAAGCTAGAAAAAGGCAAAGAAAAGGGAATTCAGAAATACGTAGCAATCCATGCTAGGAATACCATAAGCACAAGCTTTTCACTCTTTTATGTCGTAGATTATGCATGATATACTATATTTACATATACTGCTACCAAGTTCTAAATTCTAAACCCCAAACAAACTGGTTGTTTACTTAAATCCTTTCCTAATAGGCATGAGAAACCTACTCCCATATCCCACAACCCTAGATAATCCTACATGGTTGTTTACTTAATCCTCTCCTCATAGGCACCTCTTATGTCAAATTTTCAAGGCAATGGAAATTGAATCCAAGTATCCTTGCAACACCGCATTGACGGCCATTGCGAGCCTCAACTTAGAAATGATACAGAGTGCATGAACTCAGGATATGTGAATTTGTTGTTGGTTTTCCCTAAGGTAGCATACTGCTCGATGCCCACAATGCATCCATATTTTACTAGGAGATTGAAGGTGATAAGACAACGTGCCACGAGTCACACGTTTGTTCAATAAAACACAATAATAATTAGTATGATCTCGAACCGACTAGTTTGAGTAATGATAATAATGTGAGTAGTATATCAAAGCACCACTAACAAGTTGGGGTGCTATTGGATTTCTTTTGCATCTTAGAATCTGTGTTGAGATACTACTAACCCTAAACTGAACATCTATCAATGTATTTTTTGAACTTTAGCTACCATAGTATCAGTTTTTTTCATGAAAAGAGAAAAGTAAATAATGTTCTTACAGAATGTAGTATCTTCTGATCATCTCAACTGCAGATGGATCATTCCCTTGGCAACCAAAATAATCATCTTGATAAATCTCAATCTTTGATAAACCTGATGCATACCAGCAGTCATAGCTCTTGTTTACCTGCAAGAGATGGACTTAAAGAATGTTCATAAGATGCACATGCAACAGATGAAACCTTCCGTGCAAGCATGTATGGCTCGCTTGACCTTGAACCACTTGGAGATTTATCAAAGGAAATATCATGATTCGTGAGATACAAGCCCATAACTTCCAAAAAGAATCACTTATAAGGTAGAATTGAGCACCACTTGTTGATGCTTGATACTCTGTAAACTGATTATGCTTGTATATTAGAAATTTTTCGGAGCAACCACCTTGAACTTATATTTAGTCAGCATAGCAGTGGCGAAACTTGGCCTACAATCAAGGGGAAGGGCCTCATTTGGAGCTTCTGCTAGGCCCTGTAATGTGTGTCCAGAGAAATGATCCTTGTATTCCACCTATATTTCCAATTAAAAAAGAGAATAAATAATGATCCGAAGCATGCAACGTTAGAATTTAGGGAAAAGCACTTTCACAATATTTTTTGGAGACAGATATGGTTATAACAAATTCTCATGGTAGAGTGAAAGACACTTTCTATTTCTAGTCAATCAAGAAAGAATGACAGTTTTTTTTCTCATTCCAAATTGGCCTAAACAATTAGCATAAATAAAACAATCAGAATAGAATGGTGGTGACTGGCAGCACTTGAGAATTGAGAAAATAGCTTATGCAACAGCAAAGAGAAGGGGAACCAAAATATGGAACATGGTAGAGCATGTCATATGGAAAAAAAAGGAGCTGAATACCCATTCAGTACTCGAGTGACATCAGAACACATCCAGAACTATATTTAACCTAATCATGCTATTCCTCTTTATTTATATTTATTTTTTAGTTTACAAAGGATCTGAGCCATGATCTAATCTTTTTAGAAGTAAACATCCATATTTCAGAATTTTAGTACGAATACAGGCATGGCTGAATGCCAGGCATTGGTCTGGACAATTTCAACAACTAGACTTCTACCCATGATGATATGAATGCGATCCATGCTATGATTCATATTGTCTAGACATATTGAATAATATCTTCTTACCTGTCGAACTTTCATGCATGAATGAGAGCTCGTAGAAACATGGGTCACTTGATCAATTAGACTAAATCTCATGAAAAAAGTAACGACTCCATGTGATTTTATGTTTGACAAAGCCTTATAATCCTACGGGATTTTGATAGGATTGGCGTGGAAAAATGAAAGAGCATGTGAAACGTGTGTCACATGATTTTAAAAAACCGAGGAATATCATAGAAGAAGGAATTTTGACCGCTTTGGTGACATAATGAAATTAAAAAAAGAATGAAAAACACAATATTGTGGGCAGTAAAAGTTGAAAGATATAAATGGTAGGCCGTGACCACCAAGCCATCAATGACCAACCAAATCAAAACCTTTATGTGTTATTATATATTTATAATAGAATTAATTGAGACTTTTTCCATTGATGTAGAGAGTCAAAGCTTAGCACAGCCAATGCAGTGCTTTAATCAAATTAAAACAGGAGATCAAGTTAGCTAATGCAACATGAGATGCGAAATTGCCAGAAGGTATATCATTCATAACTAAAAGAAGGTTTTTTTTTTCTTGGCATAAAGTAAACAATTTTATGCTTCAAAAGTGAACAATAGCTTAAAACACTCAAAAACAATTGAAAAGGTTAAAAACAACATAAAAACAATGAAAAGAACACAGGTCAACCACATGAAGAACTTTAATATAATAATGCATGCAAAGTCACATTTGAATGTATGATCAGTTGGTGCAAAATCCCACAACTAGACCCAAACCCACTTTCCAGTTGCTTATACAGTTCCATTACACCTAAATTTCTAAGGTCCACATAAAGTCCAGTGGAATATTCAGTTACTGCAACCAGAGGGAGAAGGTGCATATCTTTTAAATAAAGCAAATATTTCACTATTCCCAAACCATTTTTCTTTGGAAGATACAACTCAGAGACACTTCAACTCCATAATTAGAATGAACATTGCAATTAATTATAAACCCAAACTCTAAGCCACCTGTGATCTCAGGCAAATATGAAACCTGAGTCATTAACTGATAACCTACATTTAAAAGTGAATTTCTTCTATTTGTTATGATGGCTTCCTCTTTCTCTTGCTCCTACTTCTCAGCTCCATAAAGCTTCTTTATCTTCCACTGAAATTATGCCAGCCAATGAAATTAGGAATCACCTACCTTAAAGACCCAACACATTGTCAAAAGGGGAGGAATACTGAGACTGCATTATCGTGCATTGATTTATTTGCCAACCAGGTAAAGAGGTCGAAGCCATATTCAAAGAAATATGCCAACATTCATACAAGAAACCAATTTCCACTCTTGGCAAGATCACCATACCTATGAAACAGTTAAGATATAACATATTCAAACCAAAAGTAGCAAAATAGATCAATTAACTATATTGTTGAGTTAAATCAACAATTTCTTCTGTCTTATGCGTAGGTCCATCACTCCATCAGTATCCTGATCAAGAGTTACTTTTATGGTTTTATCCAACCTTACATTTTTCCATGTGGTACTACTTTGATCTTATACAAGGACTTCTAGTCTACCATGTTTGCACCCCTTGAAAAGTAAAGTATCGATCATCGAAGTTATTTAACTAGGCCGCTGCAGTTTTGCATCATATGTTTTATCGCTACATTTGGAATCACCTCTTGTATAAGCATTATATACATGGTGCTATGCATTATAACCACAGCTATATCTTAGTTGTAGAAAAGCAATTTTAAACACATTACTGCATGAATGGAGCAGTTAAAGACTTCAGGATGGGGACCTAACAGCTAAAAAATGATCAACAATCCTCACAGGCAACTTTTAAGTTTTAACTATATACACGTTTCTTCATTATATCTTAAAAGCCTTTACTCTCCCTAAATCCCAACTCATACATTATGTTAACCGGCATTACTCATACCCGTATCTATCTTTCTTTGTTTCTCATCACTATCTGGAACACCTTTACTTTCGCTTATCGCCAAATCCTATGCGGATATAAGTGCAGCAGTAAGACTTGGGGGGGGGGGGACAAGATGAGAGACAGTGCATCGAAACATGGAGAGGGAGATAAGGCATCAAAATAAGGAAAAGGAGCGCAATAACAAAACATTGTTGCTGGTTTCCGCCTAAAGTTCCAAGAAACCTTGAATCAAGACACTACAACGATCTATTTACAACATGCTGAACATGGGAGAGGTAATCGATAAAGAAGGATGCATGAGTAGTTGATAGGCTCCCCTTCAGTTCTTCAACAACAAAGTACATATTAATCCAAGGAAAATGGAGGACGCACATATCAGATAAGTTGAGTTTGATACGGCACATTTGTTGGGAAGTGTAGGATGTCTTTGATTTCTTCTCATGTCCTCGTCTATCTCCGCTCTCCTCCTTTTGTCTTGCTCCCCCTCCAAGATAAGCACAAATTCTAATAGCAAATAAGTTGAACAATGCCAGAACCTCAAAACCAGAAAGCCCACATTAGTTCGAATACTGAAACCCTATTTCTTCACACTCCAAACAAAAGCTTGATATCTAACCTGAACTTTTGAAACCTTTGAACACTACACAGTAACTCTAACAGGAGCACGATGTTCACATTAAATTGAAACACCCATCAATCTGTATTAGGTTAGCAAGCAAGAGATACCACTTATTTGCTACATTGAAAATCATTAGCTCAGATGATTTCTTCAAGCAACTCAAGCAAAATGAGCTACCATAATCAAGAAAATACAAGAAGCAATGAAGCGCGAAAACAATCCAAGAAAGAGGAAACAACATAAAAAGTTTCACTGACACAATCAAACAAGAGACTAAATGCTGACAACCAGACACATGCAACGAATTCACAAAAATTTAAACGAAATTTATTATCACCTTTTGTAAGTAATGATCACCTTGAAAACTGAAGCCCAGTAATAATCATAACGGCACCGAAATTTCTTCCTTTCAGTAGGATAAAAGACATGCTTGGCATTAAAATTAAGCAGTCCCAGCTCACAGACTTTGGATGATCTCAGGTCAACGCCTACAATCAGAGACAATAAAAGTGAAGTAGGTTAGTTTTCATGTTAGCTTGGCATTTGATGCTATGCTATAATATGTAATATTGAACTTTATGAAATATTTTACTTCTTCAACAAGATTTTCTCAGCATATCAACTTCCGAATATCATCCAACTTGAGAAAAATGTGAAACAAGCTCACGAAGCATAAAAAGGACCAAAAAGTACATGATAACAAAAAAAAGCAAACAAATTGCCATATCATACATAAATGGGAAAAATGGATTTGTGGCTCGCCACAAGTAAGCTTATTTGTGATTAGACCCTTGGATTTGGAGATCAATGGTTGAGATTTAAGATTGATTTCTCTCTCTTCAAATAATGCAAAAATGATTTACACAATATCACCAGATATTACGGACTACAAAAGAGTCAAAGACTGTTTCCCGATGGCTGTCATGAAGATCATCAAGAACATAAGTACCAGAAAGAATCGGGATAACCCTAACCAAGCTATAATTATTTAGTGACACCACTAAACCCCTTGAAATCATCTTCCATCAAATATTCCACTCGCAACCAATCACAAAATAGTTGGTTCGAACATAAACTATTATGCTAATTGAATTAAATCATCCACCGAAAAAAAGTCACGAAATAGTTCCAAACCCCCTACATCACCAAACCCTAACCCTTACTCCCACACCGAAACATCAACCAGCCCCAAAAAACAAGCAAACTCAAACTCACTGCTGGAGACAATCTTGCACCGTGACGGCACTTCGATTAGCGGCCCAATCGATTCCTTCCCAAACGGAATAGCCAAAAACGCAACCAAGAAAACAGCACCCACGACGGCGAGTAGAGAAGTAAGCAGAGTCCAACCGCAACAGCGGTTGAGATGCTGTGGAGGTCTCCTGCTCGCCGGAGAATCCATGACGAAGGGGGAGAAACGTTGTTCGAGGGTGGCGCCGGTCACCGGAGATCGGTGATCGGTGACCGGTGATCAAGTCGAGGAGGATCGAGCGGATGTGTGAGAGGCTCAGGTCAATACTTATGTTATTCGACCTCTTAGGTTCTGAACAATGATACTCCTGCAACAAATCCCTTTGATTGAACTGAACTCAATATTCGACGACTCTTGGTTTTTTCTGGGATAAGCAACTCAAAAATTGGAGTTATATAGATGCGTTAAATTTTGGTGGAATTACATTTCCTGTAGAAAAGCAAAAAATGCGATAACAAAGTTCTTGATAGGGTAGGATTTATGTAACATATGAGATAAGAATTAATGGAATTAATCATAGTCGATATTTTTTTCGTTTCATAAAAATTAAAAGAGCTTGATTTTTCTTATTATTTTGAATATATTTTGAATATCTTTGTTTAATCATTAGATGATGTAAAAATGAAAAAAAAAAATAGCTCAAATTATACTACATAATAAGAACTATCATTAATGTTACACAAAAAATTTATTAAAAAATTCGTTTGATCGTCTCACAAGACGAATCAAATTTCACATCGACATATGTACGCAGTCAATTCATTATAATTTTCATGACACGAAAAGAGCAATTTGATACTCATGAAGAAAAGCAAAAAATACATTTCATAGAGATACACTAAGAATACGACAACAAAAATTCTTAATGGAGAATTTTGTCATAAAAGCTTTGTCGAAATGAAGGTTTCTTATATTTCGAGACAAAAAAAATCAAATATTATATATATTTTAAAATAGAAAAAATAAATATGAATGAAAAAGGACAAGATACATGATGCTCATGAGTTTTGAAAGTTTCAATAGATAGGAAAAAAAATAAAAGGTTTATAATTTCGTAAAAAGTAATGTTTTATCGTCTCGTGATAACAATCAAATTTTACCTCGATATATATTACGTGGTCTTTGTGTATTTGATCAAAATTGAATAACAAGTGGGATAAGAGAAAATCCCACCCGACCAACCAAAAGAAAAAACAAATAAAGTTAATCCATACTAGGGACAAAAACAAAATCAAATCGGATAAAACAACATCAATTCATATATTTTTTTCATTAATAGGATTTAAAAAGACAAGATGCACATAGTTTTTCATATGTTTAGGACAATAAATAAATTATTTCTTAATATCAACACGAAGTAATGTTTAGTTCTTTTTTACCTTCCCAATTCCCTCACTCGTATAAATCTCGAATGAATAAAACAGGGTATGTTTGTGAATTTTAATTTGATAGAAAATCATATAGAAAAGAAAAGAAAATGATCAAATTTATTTTCCATGTTATGTTTGTGGGTTTAAAAGAAACAAAAAATGCTAACTTGTTTTCCCATATCACGCTTATGAGTTTAAAACTCAATGAAAAAGAAAAGGGTTGGAAGGAAAATTAAAATGATTTTGGTTTTAAAAAAAATCCCTAAGTGATGGGATTTGAATGAAAAAGAAAAGGGATTATTTTTCAATATTTTATATTATTTAACATGTATTTTGAGAAATTAAATTATTATAATTTAATTAATCATTAATACTTCACGATTTTTCATTCTTTTATTTTTTTTCTAAACTCACACGCAAAATGAATAAATAAAAACAAGATGTATAAAAAAAGTATAAATTATCAATAGATCTTATTTATTGAACCTATTTATCAAAAAATCATCTTAATTTATTAATTATTATTTGATTTTATTTGATTTGATTTTAAGAATGATTTGCTATCTTTTCTTATTAGATATCATAGAATGAAAGACTTTTATTTTTAACAAATAACTAATTGATAAATAAAATATTAAAATATGATCAATTGATATATATTTTAATTTTTTATGATTAATAGGTAATTCTTCCACCGGTCAAAATGGAACTTTAAATTACAGGAGGGAAAGACCGAGTTCAAGTTGAACACTTCGAACACTTTTAACAATACCAGACTCCTAAACTTCAAGGCCAGGATACATCATTTTCCTCAAGTGTTCTGTTGAAGATTTTTCTGTTACAATTTAGAAACTCTAGTAGCAGTCAATTTGTTTTGTTCAATGAATGTAATGTTATCGTATAGAATTGATTATTAAATAATAAGTATAAATTGAATATTTTCAAAGAGGTTCTTACCAATGGGAGGGAGCTTCTTGGAAAGGGTTCTATGTTGATATAACATGTGAAGAAAGTTTTTTCCAATAAAAAAAGAGGTTCTTAAAAGAAGTTTTTACAATACTGACGTGACACTGTAAGAACCCAAAAATAAGAACATCTAATGGAGATGTTATAAGGATTTTAGAATTTCGTAATAAATATTGCGTCATTGACAAAAAAATAAAAGTACAATACTTAAATTATTATAATTATTTATTTTTTCAAACAAAATAAAATAACACACTTTTAAGGAGTTTTGAATTTTATAATAAGGATGACGCAGAATTTCATCATTAAAAAATAAAAAAATAAAAGTTCAATTATAATTATAATTATTATAAAATATTTTAAATTATTAAAAATAATTTTTTTAAAACAATATTTGATCTTATGCAATCAAAGTCTTTCAAAGGAGGGAGTATTTTAAATCCAGGAGATGTGAATTGCAACTCCCAAATTCTAAAACTCGAGAGAAAACGGCCACGGCGGACGCTGAAAAGTGTACTGACAGCCCCAATTCGATCCAACTCACCTCAAGCCCATCTCTGCAAAATTCAAATACATCAAACCCCAAACCCCATCACTTCGCGCTTCACCTTCCCCAACTCCCATTCTCATCCCCAAACCCTCGCGCTTCATCTTCCACAATCAAATCCCCAATTCCCACCATTTTCTCAATCAAACCCTAATCTCCCCCTCTCAAACCCCCCAAAACCCCAATTCTTCCCCGTCCCTTATTTCTAGGGTTTGTTCAATGTCGAGCGTGACGTTATCAGAGGGAGCGATAGAGAGGATATGCAACTACGAGGAGGGCCTGACGGCGTGTCTACAGGTGACCGACATCCGACTCATCCTCCCCGCGAACCTTGCCACGGGGACGCCAGAGCGGTACCGGATACTGTTGTCGGATGGGAGGTATTCGCAGCAGGGGATGCTGGCGGTGCAGATGAATGGCTTGGTGAAGTCGGGCGTTTTGCAGAAGGGCTCTGTTGTGAGGTTGCTTCAGTATAATTGTAGTCAGATTCAGAATCGTAGGTAATTGGCGGTTCTTGTGTAGTGTTGTGTTTTTTTTTTTTTGCTTGTGTGATTGGAAATGCTGGTAAGTCGCTTTTGTGGAGTACCATGGAAGGGTTTCTTAGGCTTATTGTTTGGGTTGACTCGTGTGACATGCAATTAGCTAATTCAAATCGATTGTTGAAAGAGGGAGTTCTCTAGTGGTGATTTAAAAGTGATCGTCATTAATATTTATTTGAGGAACTGGGGATCTGTGGATGTAGATTTTTGTGGTGCGTTTGTGATATCGTCCATGATGGCTATATATGTTTACATTTTTTTAATGAGTTTTTGATTGAGGTTTGTGTTAAATGTTGTTGCATATGAGATCGACTCTGGGATTTGGAAAGTGAATTATAAGCAGCTGGTAGGGTTTTCCTTTAGATGGTATATGTGGAGTTTGACGTAGGGTGTTAAATTTGTCTAGAGCCACTTCCATTGTGTTTTGAATATATTCGTTTGTACCTGGGGACTTTGGAGTAATAACCTAATAAAAAAGGAAAGCTTGCTTCTTTTTAATCAGGATTGTGGCAGTGGGAGTATATGTTATTTGCTCTCTCTTGTCCAAAGACCTTTTTTAGTTTGTTACCAAAAAAAAAAAAAAAACGATCATTCTTATTTGTTAGTGAATGTTCTAGTTAGGTTGTTGAATTTCTTTTAGGTGAAATTGCTTATGAAGATTCTTTTCTTTCCAACAACATGGACTTGAATCTGGGGCTCCAACTAAACTCTATATTGTTTCTGCTTGTAGCTAATACTGCATCAGTTTAAGGTTAAATGCTTGAAGTAGACATTTACCTTATCGTTGTTGTTGTATGTCAGGTGTTTTTTTTTTTTTTTTTTATAATTTCATCATTGTTACACCATGTGGTACAGCGGTAGCTCATTGTGAAGGATGTTGATTCTGCTCATTTTCAACTTTTTTTTATTAAGTTTGAAATAATTTATAGTATTCTGTTACGGTTCGATGGATTAATACTGGAATTGAACAATGTTTGAATAGGCCACAATTACATATGCAGTAGTTGAATTACATATAGTTGCTTGGATTAATATGTATCTTTATTTTTGAACTATCTCGGCTCCTCTAAATAAATAAATAAATAAAGAAGGGAACATTTGACTTGGATCAAGATTTTATGTGAGCGTTGATTTCTTTGTGATCTCCTCAAAATCAATTACTTTTTGTAAAGATAGTCGTTCTTATAACTGTGTAATGGTGTAAGGGAAGTGTAATATATTACGTAAGAGAATATTTTTAATTAATAATGTTACCCTTTTGCGGTAACCTAATAAGAAATAGCTGTGTTTTCTTTTCTTTTTTCTTTTTAGAGACAAACAGAGTCAGAGTATCTTTTCGTTGTTGGTTGGCAAAATTGTATGTAGATGTAAATATTTCTTTCTAGTGGTGAAGAGCTTTAGTTGTTTAATTAATACGTTATGTAATGTATTGGGGAATTACCCTTGTCTGAGGATGCAATTGAAACTTAGATGCTATTATTTCCTGGTCCTGTTCTTTATTAGCTTGCAGTTCTTGATAAAGTTACTTTTTGTTTTGACTCGGCGAATAGCAAACTCAGTCTCAATTCTGTCCATCCTCCTACGATAAGTGGAGATCTATGCAAGCAAGAGACACTAGTTTGTTAGCAATGTTTTTTCTTCTTCATTCTATCAAATGTCAATACTGAATTTCTCTTAAGCTGTTTGTAGTTTTTTAGTGCACTACTGGTCCTGTTATATCAAGATTACCAATTTTCAAATTGTGCTTGATTTAAGTTTAAATCTAGAATTTAGTCGCTATTTTACCTTACTATGTTACAATACCTCTTAAATTCTTTGAAGCTCTTGTACTATGTTTTAGAGAAGAGTTTCGTTAGTAGGGTGATCTAGCATCTATCAGGTTGCCAAATCAACTTTTAATCAGTTTATACAGCTGTTTAATTGGATTAAACTTAAACATAAATTCGCATGGCTCCCTTTTGCAAACAAATTGAAGTAGAAATCATTATGTGATGCTGTTGGCAAGTTGTTTTAAGTATCAACTGTCTGTTTCATCTGCAAGGAATGCTGCACAAGCACTTATCTTCCAGTTATAAATCTTTTATTATTTGTTGTTCAGTTGTAATCCATTGGTACACATGCAGGATTATTATCGTTACGGAACTTGAAGTTGCAGAAGAAAAGCGTGATATCATAGGGCAACCTAAAGGGTACCCAGGTCTTAATCCTGGTGATGCTAAACCATCGGCTCAAACGCAATCCTCAGTAGACCAGGCTGGGATGGTATCTGGTAGTACTTCGCACACAAATCCTTCTTCAAGTGCTGGCCCAGATTTCAGGGCAACTACACCTGGGGGACTCTCTTCCCTGCTCCATAGGCAGGAGCATGGCTCCAGTATGCAATCTTATGCTGGCTATAATCTAGACCATAGGCGATATGGATCAACAGCGAGGGCACCTTTGCAGCAACATGGTACAGAATTTGGTGGTGGAAATTCAGGGCCATCATTTGCCAGTGGTTCATACGGCCTTAATGCAGAAGTTCCCCAAGATCCTATGAACCCTCGTGCACATCATCATCCTGCATACCAGCAGCCTCCTCCAATGTATATGAACAGGGGTCCTATTGCCAGAAATGATGCTGCCCCTAGGACAATCCCCATTGCTGCTTTAAATCCCTACCAGGGAAGGTGGACCATCAAGGCCAGGGTTACAACAAAGAGTGAACTAAGGCATTACAATAATGCACGTGGCGATGGTAAAGTATTCTCCTTCGATCTTTTAGATGCTGATGGTGGAGAAATTCGAGTAACCTGCTTTAATTCGGTGGCTGATCAGTTCTACAACCAAATTGAGGCCGGTAGAGTGTACTATATTTCCAAAGGAAGCCTACGGCCTGCACAGAAAAACTTCAATCACCTTCACAATGCTAATGAGATATTCTTGGAAACTACCTCGATAGTGCAGCCCTGCTTCGAGGATGATTCCAAGATTCCGAAGCAGCAATTTCATTTTTGTCCCATCAGTGATGTTGAGAGCATGGAGGCCAACAGTGTTGTTGACATCATCGGTGTGGTGTCATCTATAACTCCATCTTCTTCTATTATGAGGAAGAATGGCACCGAGACGCTAAAGAGGACCCTTCAGTTGAAGGACATGTCTGGCAGAAGTGTTGAACTGACTTTGTGGGGAAGTTTCTGCAGTGCAGAAGGGCAAACACTGCAGAATATGTGTGATTCAGGGCTGTTCCCTGTTCTTGCAGTCAAAGCTGGTAGAGTGAGTGAATTTAATGGGAAATCCATGGGGACTCTTTCTACAAGTCAGCTATTCATAGAGCCTGATTACCCAGAAGCACAACAGCTTAAGGAATGGTTTGACAGGGAAGGACAGACCACCCCGTCTATTTCTATTTCAAGAGAGTTGTCCAGTCCAGTCCGTGCAGATACGAGAAAAATGATATGCCAGATAAAGGATGAAAAGTTAGGCACTTCAGAGAAGCCAGATTGGATTGTGGTGTGTGCTTCAATATCGTTCATAAAGATGGATAATTTCTGCTATACGGCTTGCCCAATCATGATTGGGGATCGCCAATGCAACAAGAAGGTCGCAAATAATGGAGATGGGAAATGGAGATGCGATAGGTGTGATCAATCAGTTGATGAATGTGACTTCCGCTATATTCTCCAGCTCCAGATACAAGATCATACTGGCCTGACATGGGTAACTGCATTTCAGGAAAGCGGTGAAGAGATCATGGGTGTACCTGCCAAGACTCTGTACTTTATGAAATATGAACAGCAAGATGATGAAAAGTTCACTGAAATAATTCATAATGTCCTCTTTCATAAGTACATATTTAAGTTGAAGGTGAAGGAAGAGACTTTCAGCGACGAACAAAGAGTGAAGTCCACCGTTGTAAAGGCAGAGAGGCTGAAATTTCAATCCGAGAGCAGGTTTCTCTTGGATTTAATGGAGAAGATGAAATCAGGAAACTTCAGCGCCCCCTCTTTGAAAGCAGAGAACTCCAGCATGAATATTGGAGGCAGTAATGCTGCTCATGGAATCACTGGAGTTGCTCCGCCTTCAAACTCCAGGATAACCTATGGGGAAAGCACAATGGCTTCTGGTAGAGATACAGGTTTATCACCGAGCAAACCAGGCCAGCACGAGAATCAGTTTGGTGGGTTGCAATATCCTATGGCTAGTGCATCTAGACCCCGTTCAGCCTGCGCCACCTGTGGTATGTTTGACCATCCAACGGAGACTTGCCCATCTATCATGAGTTGTCCTCCTACAAGAAGCTATGGCAATCCTTCATTTTCAGGGACAGGTTCCGGTAATTCTGGAGGCGAGTGCTACAAGTGTCACCAGTTTGGGCACTGGGCTAGAGATTGCCCGGGATTAAGCTCTGTTCCTCCGGCATATGGTAACAACAACGCAACTTCTGGAAGATAGGGAAGCTTTCAAGCGAGAGTCTAATGTAAGGGTCTGGAGTGCTAGAAGGTTTTGTGTTCTTTCCTTGTTTTTCACCTGTGTATATTTAGACGACTTGAATTTTCATCAGGGCTTGGCTTGGAGTCCAAGTCCATTGATGGTGGTTCTGTGTGCAAATCAGGATTTCTCGTGCTGCATCTGAAGTTCTAACCATGGTGGTATTCCCAGGCCTGTACAAGAAATGATTTTATTTTTCTTCTCTCTCGTTATTTTGTTACTGTCGTGACGGTTTTCTAGGCAGCTTGCTGTGAACTGAAAAGCTTTTCTTGGAGTAGTTTTTTTTACCTCTCTTATTTTGTTGCTCAGTTGCCTACGTGCATGCCAAACCTGGGAAACTTTTTTGTTATGGTTGACTGGTATATCTAACGAGTAGTATTAGGTGCATTTTCGGGGATATACGAGTAGTATTAGGTGCATTACAAGTAGTATATCTCAATCTAGTGAAGTACATATGATTATGCTTAAATAATCCAAGAAAGTTTCCCAAAAGTCACATAATCCAATTAGTGGCAACCAATCAGTTTACTCTTTTTTTTCTTTTTTCTTTTTTTTGAAAGTAACCAATCAGTTTACTCTTAACATACTTTTTCATTGGTGAATCTGTAAATCGCTTGCAAACATTCCCCCGGAAGATAAAGGTCATTCGTTGCTGATCTTACAAAACTCACATCAATTTCACTAAAAAAAAATAACATAAAAGGAGTAATTAATTTAAAAGCTTTCTCCTTATCAAAAAAATAAAATTAAATTAAAAGGTCCTTTATAAAAATAAAATAAACTAATGCTTTAATAAGTTTTCCCCCTATCATCAATCATTGGCTAGGGACATTGTTCCGTCTTCAACAAATAAACATATACTCCTTCCAATCAAATTTAATCATAATATTTTTTTGAAAAAAAATTCAAAATTTATTAAAAGAAATAGAAAAAATTTCCCAACCCGTACCATCCGAAAAAATAATTTACATGTGGTACATGTTTGACTTATCCAAATCAATACCGCCCAAACCCACGGCAAAATACACGTATTTCTATTCCAAATCGAAACCAAAAATCACTCTCATTCTAAATCTAAATCCCAAACCAACTCAAATTGACTATCGAATCTCAAATCTATTGAATAGACAAAAAATGATCCAAATGTACACCCAACACAGTCTTCAATCATTAAAAACGATCACGGAGCATTGATTTGATAGTTACGTTTTCCCATAATGGCGAAACCCAATATCCAATGAAAAAATCGTAATCATCATTCCAATTCAATTACACTAATCAATCGTGAACGTCACACTATTTCAACAACAAAATCCAATGGAAAAAAATGTGAAATTGATTAATTAGGTTTTTTCATTCGAACTATGTAAAGAAATTTACAATCATTTAATAAGAAGATAACTGCATGTATAAATTCAAATGAATAGATTCAAATGTTCATTGACAAACTAAAAAAATCATAATCATTTTGTTTACGTGATCAAAATATTCGGAAGCACTGTTTGTATAACATAGGGGCACTGTTTGAATGAAATAATGCGTTAATGTTATTCAAACAATGCGTCTGTTATTTTTTTTCTCAAAAAATCACAAGATTAAACGAATGTTTAAACACAATTTTATAATATGATATGAATAGAATTAAAAAAAATCCTTATTTTATAAACAACGTGTTTTTTTTTTTTTTTTAAAACAAGATCCAAAAAATACAGAATTATTCGGGTGTCCTGTTTTGTTATATTGATGCACTATTTGACATTGTGAAGCATTGAAAGCATTCAGACGTCCTGGTTATAACAAAATTCTGATTATCTTACTACGTCATGTTCTTCGCATTTGCATTAGCAGGATTAGTACTAAACTAATGATTTTCTGGTTATTCAATTTAACTTATTTTTCTTCGCGTAGTAGGACTGTTATGTTCAACAGACATCCTGCTTATAACAGAATTTTGATTATCCTACTACGACATGTTTTTCGCATTTGCATTAGCAAGATTAGTACTAAACTAATGATTTTCAGGTTATTCAATTTAACTTCTTTTTCTTCGCATAGTAGGATCGATATGTTCAACAGATCTATTTCAACCGATCCATCCAATTTTAAACTAGCTGGTGTCAATCTCTATCAACAAAGTGAATTGACCGTAAGACGAAAGCTACTGAAAATGGCCAAACTAGTCAATCAATATGGAGAATCAACAGAATCATCCAAGATCCAATATGAAATTAATCAACCTGATTGGTTTTGGAATATAAATATATAATATTATTTTCATAAAATTGAAAACATTATTAGATAATATCCAACATAATTAGTATTTAAAAAAAACGTAGTAGCGCACTGTTTTCAAACAATGCCCTTGTTATTAAAAAAAGAAGCAAATCATAAAAATCAATCAAACCCAACCATAAAACTAAATTACTCTAACCCGAACAAATAGATTAGATTTTTCAATCACTGAAAACGATCAAAGAAACAATGATTTTGTAATTATGATTGACAAAAAGATCAAAATCGAATTTTAGATGAAATTGAAAGATTTGAGATGTTTTATGGATGAAAATCGATTGATTTATATATATAAGATAAAATAGGAGTTATTAGAAATAAATTTGATGAGTTTTGATTGAAATTTGATGAATTGAATAATTTGGTTGCGTTGTTTGTTTTGACGAAAATACAAATTATATCAAATGAGAATTATTTATTCGGATTGTATGTTTTGGATAATATTTTGAAAAAGTTATATCCTAGACAAATTTTCTTATTTTTTTTATTAGTTCGAATATAAATATAAATATAACTTTTTATTTTTTATTATTTAGTAATCAATTTATATTAATATAATCAAATTACTTCACTATCTTCTTCCTCCTCCTTTTTTATTGTTTCTCGTAAACCCCACTTATATCTTACAATCATTTAAAAAAATATTTTTTATCATTAAATTTCATAAAAAAATCAACACACATAAAATTATATGTCAAATCAAACGAAAAAATCAACACACATGAAGTTATATGTTGTGTCAAACGATTTCACTTTAATTGAGATGGAGGCCGTGGTTAGTAGACCGAGAAATAAAATATCAAACAAGCTCAATGCGACTATAAGTATTAGACTTCTGTACAGCTACTTACTATGATTATTGATTTTCGTTTGCCGATAGTCGTTATGGTTAATAATTTATAATACATATCCGAATTTCTTATTTCATTATTGACTTTCAGTTTTTGTTTCTTAAATACGCCGAGGGATTTCGATATTGAAGGACAAGTGAGTACAGTAGTTCATCAAAGTTATTATTTCCTCTTCGAATATCTGGAACAAAATGCGACTCCGCACTCATTTGGTTTTCAACATTAAGCTTCTCAAAGCTCATAACGAGGTAAAATGGCAAACTGCCAAACAGAGAAGCATCAAATAAAAAACACTTGCCCACATAGCACAAACCTTGTTCATATGCTAAGTACATCATCATAGCAACTTTGCCAAAATAGCAGAATCGATTGGCATGTCGAATCCTTGCTAATTTCTAATGGACAAGAGATCGCAAGGATCCACACTACGTTCTAATGGACAAGAGATCGCAAGAGAATACTCGCTACTCTGGTCCTTGCCAGCACATACAAATAAAATCGCCCGACGCGCTTCAACTTTGAAAGAACAGAACGAGACGGATTCTCAGCTCCACACTGTCACCTGCGACACATGGCACAAACCAAATACCCCCCAAGTTCAATCCACCAGAAGATACTCCACATAGTCATCGACACTCCACATAGTCATAGACATCTCGAAGGCCACACGAAAAAAATATGTGAATGAAGACGAATCGATATACCAGAGATACCAGCAACATCTCAAGATTCAACTATCTAAGCTAGAGAATCACAGAAGAGCTTATCTCGCCAATATAGCATGCACTCTTTCCTGCTATTCCACCAAGGATGTATCGTCATTGGTACCAGCAGGGTCAAGATCAGGGAGAGTTGAACTCACAGAGAACTTCATCCACCTCTTCCTCTCTGCATACTTTAGAGCCGGTTGCAGCACGAGTCCAACGGCCATTGCTATAAGGCTCACGACCATCACTTTAACAGAGGAAAGCACAAGGACAACAACAATCAGAATGG
This sequence comes from Drosera capensis, assembly GCA_001925005.1. Taxonomy (NCBI): domain Eukaryota; kingdom Viridiplantae; phylum Streptophyta; class Magnoliopsida; order Caryophyllales; family Droseraceae; genus Drosera; species Drosera capensis. The sequence goes on from LIEC01006476.1 coordinate 35,463, forward strand.
TAGGGGGTATACACATCAAAATGGCTCCAATTATGCCTCCGGGTATCTTAAATGGGCGGGATGCATTCGGCTGTTTGATCCTCAGCATTATGAAGGCAATAAATTCCAAAATCATTCCAAAGCAATATAAGAAGTTCTCTGCAGCTACTATTTCATCGAAACTGAGCCAAGAAAGCAGTAGAACTCCAGATGCTGAGAACAAAATCCCGATCAAGGGAGTACCATGGCGAGACCTCTTGCCAAAAACTTCAGGAAGCATCCCCCTTTCTGCCATTCCTAGAAGCTGAAACGAATCGCTGCTCATTTCAGCCACAAACATTCCCATATTTGACATGGCTGCTGCACCTTGGATCCACCAGCTCAGCCAAACTCCCCCAATTATTTTCGCAACATCAGCCAAATATCCGTCGGTCCAAAGTTGTTGGTTGAGCTGAGTAGCTCCCAGACCTGCTAACAAAGGAAAGAAATATGAACACACAATCAAGATCAAGGCATAGAACAAAGCCTTCGGCAGTGTCTTTCTCGGATTGTGCACTTCTCCAGCCAGTGTACTGATTGAATCCCAATAGTTCAGATTCCAAAAGAGCGTATTCAGGTACAAACTCCAGTCCACAGTTTTTAGATCCACCACTAACCACCTTGACGGCTTCAATCTAGGAATCGCAATGAAACACATGACCACAAAAGGGAGAATGGACACCAAACCCAAGAGGACAGCAGCCCACCCTACAATGCTCAAGCCCCTATAGTTCATGTAAGTGAGGGCAACAGTGATGATGCCTACTGCTGCAGCCCTCGGAAAACCATGTCCGACAAGTGGGACGGCTGATTTCAAATAGTCAAGAAAGAGAACCGGGTATAGAGCATTATCAATCACCCCGCTAAGCCACTTCATCCATCCCTGCTGGAAACCCCAGTATGGGCCCAAAGCAGAAGAAACCCAGACCACATACCCACCATTCTCAGGAAACATAGTTCCCATTTCCGCCGTAATCAACGCCTCAGGAATGCTCCAAATGAACGGGAAAATCAAGAACCCAAGGAGCGCCAGTAACGGACCAGCTGCCCCAACACTGTCCTCGATGCCGAATGGGCCTCCAGATACCTCATAGAAGATGAGAAAAACAAGTGGCAACACAGATACTTTTCTAAATTTCTGAGCGCTAGGCGATGATGGTGGTTCCTCAAGATCCACATACTCTGCTCTGTTGTAATCACCCATCTCGACTGAGGCTTGTCGACTATCTGTACGCCTCAATTTCTGCATGTATAGTCAAATATATAGCATTATCAAAATGGGAAACATCCCATGCGCTTATACAATTTAAGATTGAATACCTCCTAGCTCTCCTAGATGAACACATCAAATTAAGAAGATTATGCAAAAACAACTACCATGAAGAATTTGGTGGCTAAACCCCAATCTCACAACTTAGATGTAGAATTCATAACTAATAAACAAAAAGAAATACGAAGCCAAATGGTAATCAACCACAGACAATGTTACATGCTTCAAGCAACAGATCCTGGAGTGGCTAATGCATTTTCCTCCTTGAGGGACTTCCTAGTTCATACACGAACAATATATAGTGCCGGCTTAATAACCGCTTTTCAGATCTCTCCCTAAAGTTCCTGAACATCGTAGCAAATTATCTCTCTTTCAAATGAATATTGTAATAGAACTTCTCCCCCACTCCACCTAGCTGGACATATCTGAATGAATCTTGCACGGTTGCATCCATCACAAGCAACGAAGCATCAGCTTAACTTTGATTCGGCTGAAATGAATATCCAAACTGGTAAGATAATTAACCCAGCTCTTAGGTCCACACTCAAAACCCTCCCTATGTTGATAATAATTTACCCGAATTTGAATTTCAGAACACAAATCAATTGCATACAAAAGATCCCGACTAACTCTCACTCATTTTGGGTTGCAAACCCAGTGCTAGAATCACTAACCAAGACGAAAGAAACAAAAAATAGAAATTCAAACCCTAATCGAACTGAAACAAACACCAGGTTTTTTATAAACAACATTTGGGGGCCAAAACCTGAAAGGGCGAGAGCCGAAAATTTTCCAGGGAGAATCAAACCAGTGAGGAATCCCTAATTCGAAATATGGGGAGGAGAGAAAACCGGAGTCGAACCATGGAAAGGGATCGATTCCATCATCAGGGGTGAGTTTTGAGTTCGGCTAATGGGCTCTCGTCTCGTCTGTGGAAATCGAGGGCTAGCTATTGCATGGATGACAGATTACTCCTCGATTCTCGTAGCAAGCCGGCTGAGTACTCGAGCAACGAGCCGACACCTGTTCGATGAGGTCTGCTCTCTCTCCCGCTTCGCCGTCTACGAGGAAAAGTGCCACCGGCTCGGCGGTGGTGAGGTGTCGTGTCGCGGGGACTTGAGCAGGCGAGTAGCGTGTTTGCGGTGTGGGTCGAAGATGGGATTTTCGATTAAAGAACATCCAACGTAGATCAGATCTGATATTCAAAACGTACGGATCATATTTGTGTTAATTCTACCCCTGGATCATTCCTAAGAAGTATAAATAATTTTATTTCAATAAAATAACATCAATTAATTTTAATTTTAATCTAATTTATTAAAAATATTCATATTATCCTTCCTCATTCCTCCATCATCCTCGACCTTCACTTTCGCCTCAAGGAGGGGTTGGTAAGGGGTTGGGTTGTGAGGACGAAGAAGATAAGAATGACTAGTACGTCTATTAGAAAAGTAATATATCTATGAGGAAATATAATATGTTTCTAAAAAAACTAATATGTCTATACAAATTACACAACTTGAAAGATCTTTAGAACACATGATATTATAAAAATTTATACGTCGTTAAAAAAAAATAGTTTTAAACAAAAATTAAAATATTTGTACAAATTGAAAAATTAGTATGTGTAAATAAACAAATGAATATCTAATACGCTTTCAAGAAATTTAGTACGTCTAAATAAAATCTAATACACCTATTTAAAATTCAGTACATCAATAATGCTCTCATAAGTAAAAGTTTATCAATCATGATGAAAACAATATAGGAAGGCGTACTAGTTCAGAAACAAGATGTATCTTTTTTTTTCTTTGATCAAAATTACTCAAGCGTACTAGTTTAGGAGTAAAATGTACTAATTTCTCATATTAGTTTGTCAAATAAAGGATGATCAATCATAGGTGAAGATAATTTAGGAAGACATAAGAGTTCGAACGTACTAATACGCCTATAAAAATAGGTAGTATGCCATTACACATAAAATAATTTATTTTAATAGTAATATGTCTGTCCAGAGTCCTCTGTATGCAGAGCCCGCTGGCAATATACATGGCTAAACGTATTGCTCCTTCCGTCCCAACACTCCTAATTATTGCATTATTTAATACGTATTTTGAGAAATTTCATTTGACGTAAAAAAAATATTTCACTAACGTGAGATTGAAATACATTTTTTCAAAAAATAATATTTAATCGTTTCGTTACGTGAATCAAACTTTATGTCGACATATATATTTTTTAAACTGTTTCAAATAATTTGAGTACTAGAATCATAGGAGTATTGGGTGGATGCTGGAAGGAATGAACTTCCCTTCTGATATATGGCTAAACGTACTACTAGGATCATAGGAGTATTCACATCAAAATATCTCTTGAAAAATTCTCTGATTTATATACTTGAACACATAGTATTTGTATATTTTCGAAATTTGCATAAATATCTTCAAAACCATGTCAGCGTTCGGATTCTCCTATTAGAAGGAAGGAGAAGCTGGAACGTCTACTAAAAAAACAATCGCAGGCTGTATTGCTTCTCAGCCTCTTGATCAAGTTTGTTGTTTCTATTTTTGACAGTCCCATACAAAACCCAAGAACTCAAAATGTGATATGCATTTGTGGTGTTTATTTTTATTAAATCTATCCCAAATCAATTGAAAATGTGAGGAATAACTCAGATCTTTATATGTTATTATTTTGAATTCCAAATTCCAATGTGGGTTAACTTTGACTTGGAGTGCGGAAATTTATTTAAATGATATATATATTATTTTGGGTTAACTTTGACTTGGAGTGCGGAAATATATTTAAATGATATATATATTATTTTGAGTTTTTAAATTCTAATACATGGACCGTATTCTCAACAGTTTCCATACAGCAGGGATCCACTGGCGAATCAATTCTATTGTATTCCAGTAGTTTTACGGTTGTTGCTTTGGGAGTAATATTCAATTCGTTTAGTCAATCCCAGTGAACCATTTTCTAAATTGAACAACCCTTTCAAACTTTCCTTTTTAGAAAAATATGCTTATATGATTGCTTCAAGTATAAAATTAAGATGGGTTGAATTTGTGGCAAGTAATCTGACCGGATCATGTGATATTTATTTTAAATTTTAAATCTACTTATAAATTTATTTATTTTTCATTTTCAATTCTATCAATATTGACTTATAAATCAAAACCGAACCAATTAACGCTCCGCCCTCAACCACTATTCAGCTAGTAATCTTATCTGAAGCTGCAAGGAAGATATCACAGCATCGATATCACAGGCATTCAGTTATCATCCACACCACACATAAACATACTGTTGGACAGTATATGGGATTGCTCACCTCGGCATCTTTGTCGCCACCACTGCCATCTCCTCCGCCCGACGTCTCTTTCCTAGGCGGCGATCTGACATCTCGATGATCATTACACAACTCGGCCGCTGTTGATCCTTGTTGCTGATGGTTAACTATTCCTTCTGCAGCAGAATCATCCGCAGACGGGCTCATTATATGAACCTTGATGAGTCAACGCCCGGAACAACAATGATCACAACACTCTTTGAAAATTCGATCAAAAGGGGAATAATGGTTATTGACATGAAGAAGAGAAAACAGCAAAGATTTGGTTAAATATGTGGAAATTATAAGTAGTTCTGTTTAGAAAGAAGAAGCCCGTATATGCTGAAGAAACCCTTATCTATATGAGGCTTAGACTTGGAGGCTACTAACAGAGGCTACTAACAACTTGTCACCGACAGCGACAGGGGATGAGGGAAGGCTATATACTGTATATTATTACTCTCCCCTTAAAAATATGAAAAAATAATTTTTTTAAAGGTAATATGATATAAGATAAGATAATTATTATTTTAATGTTTTTATGTAACAAAATTATTAAAATAATTAAAATAAATAAATATTATTTATATGATGAAACAACGGGGTATATATTGAGATAATCATTGAGTAAACTGGAATACTTTTTAAGATAGAATATTGATTTCTGATGCAAACCATGTGTTTGTTGTGTAGATAGTAAGTTCCAAAAAAAATATCATGAGGATGGTTGAAGACACATCAGCAAGCAAGTCTTGATTTTACTGGTTAAGCAAGTCTTGCACTCACACGAAATGGATTAATTTTCCTAATATTCTACTCAGAGAAGTGTACAGTTCTCGGGTAACTTCTCAAGTACTCCATGTAGTTTTCCAATTATATATATATATATCAGGAAAAAAAATAACGCATCGTTAGTCAATAAATTATTAGGGTTTTTTTTAAATCGTTAGATAAAAAACAAAAAGAAAAAAAAATCCAAATAAATTTACATATAATCGATCAAATGATTGAAAAAGAGACTGCATTAACTTGTTGGTTAATGTCATATTAGTTTTTTTTTATATATATATATTGCAATCCTAGTTATGCCCTTCTAATAACTACTCCTTCCGTCTCATAAAAAATACAATATTACATCATCACTATATTATTCAGTACGTATTTAAAGGAGACTGCATTAGCTTTATATATTACAATCCTAGCTATGCCCTTCTAACAAATACTCCCTCTATCCCATAAAAAATACAATATTACATTATCGTATGTTATTCAATATGTATTTTAAGGAGTTTCGTTATTTGTTTTATCGATGTAATGAAATTATGTCACTGGCTCATGATTAAAATATATAACATAAATTATCATTATTATTTCATTATAATTTTACGTAAAATGATATTTGATCGTCCCCAAAACGATTCGTAACTTGAATAACTTCATCACTAACCTAAATGAACATAGCGTTTTTTTATGGGACCAGCAGTAATTCTTTCCTTTTCAATTAATGCTTAATCCCATTTCATGATGCACAATACTTGGAACATCATATCTTATTTAAAACGATCGATCTCGCTAACACTCGACACCAGGTCATTGATAGTCGACACTGACTTTTTATAAAGATAATTTGAAGTCTAAATCTTTCCTAGTGTAAGCCGTTTTACTCTTATTTTGTCAATTAGTCTAGAGTGCATTGACTAAAGAGCAAGAAGACATTGAATGTAACACTGCTTAACTTTTTGTCTTAACTCAAGCTTTGCTTAACTTTTTAATCTAATGGGACCATTACTGTAGTACTCCTAGCATAGTACCCAGCTTGGTATTCCCACGAGGTTTTTTGTCTCATTTTTTTTTTTCATTAGTCAATGTGTTAATAACGTTGATTGTTGAAGAATATGACGAGTTTGGCCGGTGGCTTCAATGCAGTAGGGATATTGACTGGTGTGTTTTTTGATCGTCTTTTTCAAATTTAATATGAGGACTGCATTTTTCTTGATCGTAGTTACTGCAGTTCCACAATTCCTTATTTGTATACATTATTTTCAAGACTCACACAATATATACTAACATGATATGCCATCTAACGACATAATGATTATTCCATAACTTATCGCCATGCAGGAAATATGGAGATACAACAGAAATCGAACATCAATACATAAGCAACAGGATGTATACACGAGCTTGAAGGTTACTCCATCGGCAAGAAACGTATTGAAGCAAAAATTTTAATCAACAAAAGGGACACAAAGCCGAAACAAAACGTCCCTACGATGAAAACTGAGCTACATATGAAGAGTGGTTTGGCTGTGAACTTTAATAAGAGCAAGATGTTTTTTTTTTTTTCTTAAAAGAAAATCCCGAAACATTTTCTTTGGTCAACCGAATAGCTCATAACCAGTTTTCGCCGACCATCACCACAATACAAAGGCACTCAGCGGATTTTGATCCCCTGATCTCTCCTCACATTGAAGGAGTTAGGCTGGGTCGCTTACCATATGGGGTGGGGTAATCCCCAATAAGAGGAAGATGTTTATTTCCAATGTGTCTAATAGCAGGACATGGAATTGGTCTATGCTTTTCTGGTGGAATTGGAGCTCTTATCAGTCAAGTATTTGGAAGTACCTCTTTCAGCTCAAAAGGTGAGGATTTAGGGATACAGATCCCTTATTGATAAAGTCACAATAAGGATCACCTCGTGACAAGCTAAGCTTGCTCAGTTATGCATGAAGATTGCAACTGATTCAAAGGATTCTGGCATCCCTCTACTCATATTGGGCTCAAATGTTCCTTCTTTCTATTATTGTGTTAGATGAAATAGAGAAGAGTTGCAGGGCTTTCCTATGGTTTGGCTAAGCTGGCAGTGATCATAAATCCTTGGTGGCAGTGAGAATTGCATGCATATAACTATCTCATATATTTGTTTTTACGAATAATGTAATATAAACCTATCTTTGGTTCGATAGAGTATCAAGATATGTAACGTAAGGACTTATAATAAATTTGATCAGCATATCGTGTAACTAAGAAGGTATTCAATACTCATACTTTATGGAATAAAGTTAGAGTATTTGAAAATAATCTAATGATGATGTACTGGTAATTCCTTGACTCTCTATACCTCTAAACCCGTCCGAATTACTTGCCCTTGTCACGGGTTGGGTTCGTGATGGCATAACGACAACGCGTTGTTAAAACGTGGAAGTGGGGGTGTTACAATAACAAATGGTATCAGAGTCCATGGTTCGTTTGACCAGGATGGTATCCCTTGGTGTGTTGATGGTCCGCAAAGAGGGTTGATCAGGTACGCAAGTGATCCAATCCAAGTATACGAATAGAGAAGACCCATGGATTCAAATTCAAGGGGAACTTGATAATGCAGATGGACTCACACATAAAGAGGAGATTATTGAGCATATGTGTGAGTACGTTTACCCACATCGACCTTGGAGAAAAAGAAAAAGTATAATATATATGTGAATAACCCATAACCCATCAGTTTAATCTTTTGGGTTAACAATTAGGCGCAGTTCACATGTGTATTCTACTCAAGCTTGGTTAGGACGTGGTTTCCTCCCTTGAACTCTCCCTTGAATACTAACAAGTAGATCAAATCTTGTTAAATGCGACAACCAATCTAGACATGTTTATCCACCTTGTGCAACACTTAATCTTTCCAACCACTATCTTATTCAAGGAGAAACTTCGGTTCCGCGCAAAATAACATTGAAGGGTATCACTTAATCAATCTTGTCAGGAAGCTACCACATTAATCGGATACTCCTGATCTCCAACAAGCAAGAAGTAAGCCCCTTCCTCGACCACCATCGTACCATCTTCATCTGCATAGCTGAAATGTTCACATGGGCTCAGGACAAACTGAACATGAGATCTTTCGTTCGCTTTCAAGCTCACAGCCTCAAACCCGACCAACTGTTTGATAGGACTCCCACCAACAGTCACATTCTCACGCTTCACGTAGAGCAGGATCGGGTGCTTTCCTGCCATTTCACCCCGATTTTCAACTCCAATGATGGCAGTGAACTTCATTCGTTCACAAACTTGTGATCCCATACCTGAAACTGAAGCGTGTCTGGAGGAAGGTAAGTGAAGCTTATTCAGAGATACGGAAATGAAAGTGTAGGAGTAAACTGAGTAGCTGAGTCCATGGCCGAATTCAAATACTTTCTTCCCTTGGTAGAACCTGTAAGTTCTCCCTGGATAGCCTTTAGCATGGTTCGCTCGCAACCTCATGTTCGTCATCGGGAGTCTTGTGAAGCTGTTGGGATACCAAGTCATCGGCAATCTTCCTCCTGCATTAGAAGTAATTATTCATATTGAGTCGCTGACATGCTATACGAATTACTTACATCAAGCACGCATTAAGAATTCCTAACTACTATCTGATCATGCAATAAATCTGACTAAATAAACGAGTACACGATTCTCACGTTTCATGTAAGGCTTGGATGAGCTTAGTAAAAAAGTTGTAAGCTCTATTAGGATTGCATCTTACGGACAGACCGAGTTGAATACTCAAAGCCAAACGGAAAGATAATAGGCCAATGTCTTTGAAATAATGATAGCAAGTGACTTGTTGCCTTGCATTTGATTTACAAATTTGATGTGAACCGAGAATTCTTGTACAAGTGTATACAACATGAAAAAATTACCCGGGTTGTGGTCGCCAAAAATGATCTGAGCTAGCGCAGCACCACCAGCTTCACCAGGATAACCAGCCCATATGATGCTTCCAATCTTGGCATTACGCTTTGCAAACGAAACATCAACTGGACCTCCACATATCAGCACCAAGACCACTGGATTCTTGGCCGCTCGAGCAACTGAGGTGATAAGTGCCTGTTGCTGCCCAGGCAAGACCAGATCTACACGATCAAGACCTTCCCTCTCCTGAGTTAAACCTAGACCCATGATCAGCACCACGTAGTCAGCTTCCTTGGCTATTTTGACTGCGTCTTCTATCGTTGCAGCTGAGCATGATACGCCATTGCAACCTTGTAGGTACCTGTTTGAACAAAATGTAGTGAGTTCACCAGTAAACCTGGTTTTCAATCTACTTGTGCAATACATGCTGATACGTTTACTCATAATCAGCAAACAGGTGCAGGAATATTAGCTGTATCACAACATCTATATTCGTGACAAGACTACCTTATTTGCGTTTTGACATAGTTCTGTAAGGCTTGAAGGGAAGATATGGAGTTGCATGGAGGGCCATGATAGTTTCCAAGTACTGTTTCAAAAGAATCAGCATTTGGACCAATGACAGCAACGGACATATGATCAAGCTGTGAACGAGGAAGCGGAAGGAGCTTCCTGACATTTTTCAGGAGCACCATGCCGTCTCGAGCTGCCTCCAGGGCCAGAGCTTGGTGCTCCGGGCTACACACTTGCGATGCACCAATGTCGCCATAGAGTAACTTGCTTGGATCGCCGTTGAACAAGCCAAGCCTAATTCTTATAGCAAAGAGGTTAATAAGCGCCCTGTCTATCTCTGCCTCCTGCAGTTTCTTTCGTTCGACAGCGAAACAGGCAAAGTCCTCCACGGTAGTACCGCAGTCCATGTCTAAACCTGTTTTAAACCATTAAAAAAAATTGTATGTCTTAACCAATCTAATTCATGTAAGTTAAAATCTAGAACCAAAACATCCAAGAAGAATGGTTTCGCAATTAAATGTATTCCGTTGTAATTCTTATATTAATGTAGCTAAAGCACAGGGTAAATCACTGAATATAAAATTACAACGTGAATGGTTCAAATAAGAAGACAATCAACTGATTGCGCAGTCCTACAACCCTTACAATGGCTGTTATAATTGACACTATTTACTGCATACTTTGAGAAATGTCCTTTTTTAGCAACAACTCATGTCATATTTTCTTTCTTTCTTTGCAATCGATCTCTAATCCCGAAACCTGTTTCTGTGATCCACGTAACCTTTAGGTAGACAATAGTATGTTCATGTCAAAGTGCAGTAAAAATGTGGCAATTGAAGGGGCATGTAAGTGATGATTTTATCGGCAACCTATATTAAGATTACCGGCTTTGAGCACAATAGCAGCTGCTTCTTCAGGAAACTCGGTGTAGTTTTGATAATTTAGAAGGACCTGAACTGCATCACAATCCGATGTGATGTACCTGGTTTTCCAACAAAGCAAACACGTATTTGAAATACTCCTTTATGAAATCAAATTACCATATGAATAATACCGTAGTCCCTAATCCATTTTGTGCATGCAGGTAAAAGATTGTGGGTCCAGTCCACTTCATTGGGCTTAAAATAAAGTCCAAAATCTTGACCTATCATATATATATAACTTGATATGAGTGGTGAAAATCAGAGTTTCAAACACACAAACACGATATCAAAATGAGATTTTGAAATGTCTAAGGTTAACAGGTTCAGCCAACACTTTGAAGGGGCATCTCTTGTCCTATTAAACTGATTTTCGGATATATTGTAGAGCTTACTTTCTTCTATTAGCTTCTCAAATTTCAGCTTGGTCTGATGTTGGGAAGACATGTTTCCGACCAGATTACTGTGATGCAAGATGTTTTATGATGTTTTCCTCTTTATTTACCACCTAGGCTTGGTGAGATTGACTTGTTTCAAGGGTAGTTGATCCCTTGATGTTTTTAACCCTCTAGTTGATTAGAGTAGAATACATGTACACATAATCTTGTTGATTAATGGAAGTTTGGGTGGAATCTGCCCTTGGTTTTTTACTCTTACGGGCTTTTCACGTAAAAAAGTCTCATACTTCTTCATTTGGTTGTTTTTAATTGATCTGTTATCCGTATTTTACTTCAACTTGAATCTAAGTGTATTTAGCTCAACAAAAGGACTGCTTAATATTGATTTGGACGTGAATTTATCACCGATCAGTTCGGCCTTAATAGCATAGTCTCTATTCAGTTCCAAGCTTTCAAATGCTTTCATAAGTAGAATGTTTGTTAAATAGGTTCAACAAGACACTTAGACAGATGCTATCTAATGAAGTTAAAGTAGACTGAACAGCATCCAAACAAGCACTATATTCGTAGCAGCAACTTACCCATTGAAGCCCCACTTCTTTCTAACAACATTAGTCAAGAGATTATAATCCGCACAGTTCGGAACTCCATTCACTTGATTGTATGCACACATTATTCCGCTTGCTCTCCCCTGTTGTATACAACTCCGAAATGGAGGCTGATATGTATCCGCCAAGTCCTGAGCACTGACCTGTCATCCCATAACCCAAACATCATTACAGAACAACAGCAACACAGTTTCATCGAGTCTAAAGTTCTATTTAATTACGATTCTTACAGGGTGCTTACATGAGCATCAAAAACAAAGCGAGAGACATTGTGCCATTGTTCGAGGTCATAAGCCGTGAAGTGCTTGCAGCAAGCTGAAGCTTGAAGGTTTCCATCTCTGATCAGCTTTGATCCTCCTTCAAATGAATCCCCTTGCAAACCTCTCACATATGAGACTGCGTATTCCCCTGTGACCAATGGGTCTTCGCCGGGCGTCTCCTGTCCTCTGCCCCATCTTGGGTCCCTGAATATGTTTATGTTTGGTGCCCAAAATGTCAACCCAGTTGCCTGCCCTGAGTTGTACATAGCCCTTGCCTCCTTCCCTATCGCCTATAATTCGAATATCACATACAAAAATCTCATAAATAAGTTAGTTACTTCCTCCGTCCCGTATTTATTGAAGCGTTTTGACCACATGTGTGGATTTGGATAAAAAAAAATATTTTTTTCAAATAGGAAAGATAGTATTTTTTTATTGACCAAATAGAAAAACGTTGCGATTAATATGGGACGGAATGAGTATGTGTTTACTGTTGTTTAGGTTGCAATAACAAGAATCATCTGAATAACCCATTAGAACTTGTCAATTAAGCAAGAGAGAGCAGCAACTATTTTTTCTCAGGGAAAATAGTATCTCTTCAGCTTACAGTCATGATTGCTATTTCCTATAATTGACTCTATCTGACAGATTTTTTTTTTTTCTTTGGATATAGTGTGCCGTTGATGTACTGCAATTTATGCAGCTTAATCTATCAACTATTCCAAAAATATGTTAAAGGCAATGTTTATGTAGTCATGACATGATGCCTGTTACAGTTTGTAGCATCAAATTAAGTCATGAACATATAGGACTAGGAGTGTAACACATTGGACAGATTCAATACTGTCTTGAAATCAAACCATCTTTTTATCTGAATCCATGTTTGTTCCATATTTCCACTGCAAGGGCAACAAGAATTTGGAATTACCTGACCGATACGAAACCACATATGAGAATCAAAGGAAGCTGCGGTGAGTATAACTTGAGGGAAGCTGGTAGCAGCACGTATACTCCCATTGAAAAACACTCCCCGGCCACCATCAGCGACACCATGCAGGGCCTCGGACCACCACTGATATGCAGGAATCCCCAGCTGAGGGATGGCGGGAGCGTCACTGACGAGCTGCGTAACCTTATCAAGCAATGTTAGACGGGATACAATATCCTTTGCTCTTTTTCTTATTGGAAGTTCCCTCCTACAGAACGTGAAGCTCTTGGTCAGTGGGTCTGATGCATCACAGGCAAATGGTGGCTGCGATGCTGAGTTGGAGACAACAAGTGTGGTAGCCAAGACGACGATCATGGTCGCAACTAGGAGGAAGTGTCCCTGTTGGTAGTGAAGTTTCATGTTTCAAGAAATTTTGAGACTCAAGAAAGGCTGTAGTAGCTGAATGCTGATTTGTCGAAAATGGTCGTCCAAGTAAAAAGACTAAAAAAGTCCTGAGACATGAACTTGTGCTCAAGGCATGGTAGGATGAGAATTATAGAGTGAAATTAAGAAGTATCACAAGTTGATCTCTCTCCAATATATAGTGACAAGCTGCATATAGCTCTACTCATGAGTATATAACTATAGATTGCCTTGTCAATTTTAGTTCCTCTAAGATCTAAGATATACATACCTTTTTTTTTCCTTTTTTTTTTTTTTTCTCTGTCTCTTTTGTTACACCAAACCAGTGTCCAGTTTCCATGAAATCTCAATCAAAACTGAATACAGGGTGCCATATCAACAAAGAAAATAAAACTTTCCAAAGGTTTGTTTTTCTCGTTCACAATACTCGAACTCAATACCATGTTATGGCAAATCGGGATCCTTAATGGCCTGACAACAGGTTTAGGAAACTCAATACCAGCAAGTATAGTTGCATTGAACTGTTGGACATAAGCTGACACAATCGGGTCCTCCACATTGTAGTCTAGGTGAAATTCTAGCATATAGGTCTGCTTAAGACGTATACTCATAGAAGAGCTTCATCATATTCAATGCCCATCCTAGAAACGAATCAATGATGACCTGATTTTAACCAAAAGAAGAAATCGGAGAAGTTTTGGTGCGAGTATATGAGTTTTGCCAATGATAGGATTACAAATTTAGGGGAGGGCTTCCTTAAATGACATTATTGTAGAGAATATGAGTGTGAGCAATGAATCTTTATTGATGTAACACACAAATTATTACAACGCGATTTTGCACACTTGGTGCTTCATTACACAACTGACTCCTCAACACGTAACAACTCAATGACACACTACACAAGTTGGACACAACACACTCTTGAAGACTCTTGTGATTGTGGTAGGAGACTCTTGTTTGGTGGATGACTTGCTTATTTGATTCTTGGATACTAAGATGAGAAGGTCTTGGACCCTTTTTATAGTAGAGGATGAAAGGGCGTAGAATATAGAAAGGATGTAAAAGATACAGGAGATATTTTGGGAGAAGAATCTAGATAAAAAAGAGGGATGGAAAAGAGGAGAATTCTAGAATGGATGTCTCTAAAATTTGGCTCCTTCTTGATCACTTTATTTGAGCCATACATATTGGGCTCAAGGATTAGTCTTGAGCTTGAATCTTCTTTGGGTTGGTGTTGGGCCTTCAATAATTATTCTCCAATAAATATCCATATAGAATAAGTGAATCACAATGAGAAGAATAAACAAAAAAAGACCTTATTATAAACTAATGTCACGGGCCGAACTTGGCCCAATGAAAAGTCCATGACATATTGATGTGGCCCATGAAAATAGCCCATCAAAGATGGCCCAAGTTCTAGAGTTTTGCGGAAAACTCTGAAAAATTCCGGAAAACTCTAGGGTTTTATAAATATGTAGGGATTGTTGTAGGATATTCTAGAAAGCTCTAGGGCAAGTAGAGTCTAGAATGATCCAAGACATTGTATATAAGAGGATGTTTGGCTCATTTTTCAAACCATCCACTACGAGTTAGAAACATCCTTTAAGAGTTGTAAGTATACAAAAACCCGAGAGTAATACCAAGTGTTTTCCTCTCAAAACTGGGTGGGAGTAGTTTGAGTGCCGCACGGGTTGTGAGAATTTAACCCCGTGACACTAAGGTAGGGTAATAAATAAGCTGCGGGAGTTTCAAAGCACGGCTTAAATGAGACTTAAAAAAGCACATTTCAAATGATTCACTTTCTCACTGAGCAGAAATGTTCCTTATCAGCTCAAGTTTCTGTTCAGTTTCTCTGAGTTTTTTGGGAAGGCTCGACTTGAAGAATAAAGAATAATATAATCAAAGAGAAAGAACTTGACACCTATATGAGAAATTGAAGACGGTGTTCCTTTTTTTTTTTTTTTTTTTGCAGTCGACATATATCTTATTTACAAAAGCAGTAACTGCAAGTGGATTATTCTTGTCATCTGCATAGTCGATATTGTTATGCTTGACCGAATCAACGAGACAGAAATTCATGAATGAACACAAACTGAAAACAAAGTAAACATTTGAGATAATGACAGAGCAGAAATTACCCATGAACAACTCTTATTGAATGCACACGGTGCAGCGGAACACATCTTATATTTCGGCTGATGTCCCTTAACGCCATTTGATTGATCTCCCGCCTACAACTTTAAACCCTTCTTGACAAGCAAGATAAACCCATTCTAGAGATCAGGCTAAAGAGCATAGTAAAAAACACATAGTATTGATATGAGTATTTGAGTATTATTTTTATTAATTATATTTGGGCGTGTTGGTGGTGCAGAACCAGTATAGTGTTTGTTGTAATATTATAAGTTTATAAATTTATATTGTAATTTAAAAAATTTATATTATAGCTTGTTATATATATGTAGTTAGTTTTTAGTTATAAAATATAATAAAAACTTGATTTATACATTCAAATTATAATATAGATTTTTCAAATTCAAAATATAAAACATTAATATACAATATGTTATATTTAGGACTTGAAATTTACGAACGGATATTAAAAGGTAGAAGAAATGTATTTTTCCCCAATTTGTATTTTTTTTTTTCGTATAGTGATAGTAATCGCGTCTGTCCTGCCATTCCCAAACTGCTTATCGGATCCATTGTTTGTCGCTCCAAGTCTCTATTCCGACCAAGAAACAGCTGATGCAAAATCTCCCAAATTTGAACGGTAAGTAATTCTCCATATCTCCTCCCTTTCACTCGTTCACGCACCCACTGCACACACGCTGCTTTGGGCCATTTCCCTTTTCCTGTTGATATCAACGAGAATCATCATTTGCCCATTTGATTTCAGGGGTTTTTCTCGTGGTGTTTTTATTTGTCCGATTCTTGTGTTGCTTATGGTTCTGGGAAATGGTTTGAGGATGAAGTGAAATGAGTTTCATCAGTTCATTAGTTTATGTGGTATTGGTTAATTTTGCACTTTTGATGGATGTGGAGATGTTTGATTTTGATTCATTGCATTGCTGTTTGTGTGTGTGTTCTGAGTGATTAAATTCAACTTGGGCAATACGAGAGGCAGGCGGGTGTCGAAAGAGGGATGTATGACCTAAATATTTGTGATGTCAGATCAATTTAGCCAAGCTCGTACTCTAGAAATTGGTAAATTTTATGAAGAACAAGAGCCGAGCTTGAAGCTAATCCGCTAACTTGGTGTCCCAATGTCCCATTTATAACTAAAATAATTAGAAGGAAGACAGGGATTTGTCTAAGCTCATTGGCTACTTGCAAGATGTTTAGACAAACATAAAGTTTGTCGAACTCCCATGTGCCAGATTTGATGTTAGACCAAGTGATGAGATGCCACATTTCGTATAGAGAAATCAATTTATTCAAGTGACATAAATCCAACTGTGAAAGGAATGATAATATCAACCTATGTTTGATTGACTGGAGAGAAGAACTGCCTATGCGGTGAGAAGGGTCCGCGGATTATATGTAAAACATTTTGATCTTGATGGTGTTATAGAGTTGAATGGCGTCGATAGATTCATATGATTGATGAGCTTAAGCAGCCAGTGGAAGACGGTGGAACACACTGATCGTGTATACTCTCCTCTTTGGTAATCCTCTTAATTGGGGTTTGTAGATATTTGTTCCAAATTCTGGGACCATAGAGAAGGTTTCACTGTGGCGTGTTGATGAGCCAACATTAGCGAAGAATTATGAACGATTTCACACTCTTACATGAGGAGCTCCTGCTGTTTTTAGGGTCCTTTTATTACTGGAGACGTATAGGCTGAGCCATGTCAAAGGGGATATTCAGTTTGCTAGATAGATTGGTATCAGATTTGTGGCAAATCTTTGGGCATTAGGCTATTGTTCATGACGCTTTTTGTGTAAGATCGTATGGATATGGAGTTGGCAACTCCACACAGGTTCCTGCGTGGGATAATTAAAAGGAGGTTAAGCTCATCCCCCGTCCTATACATGTATTTGACATTCGAGATATATGATAGGGAAATGCTTGGTTAACCGCCAAGCACGATCCTGTGCCAGAAATAATGGGCAAGCTGTCATTCATTAGCACCAAGAAAGCGACCTTCCGCCTGGACCATTCCTTTCCCAGCATAGTTGAATTACTACTGGATAACTTTTTCTTGGCTTTGTTAACACGGAGACCAAAAGTTCCTGAAGCTTAGTGAAGGGCAGCTATTCGATTTGTAACTCACAGTCGTTCACATCCTTAGCTTAAAGGTCCCTCATTGGGCCTGCTATCACTGAACCTGCTCAATGAAAAAATGACGAAAAATCATTTAACAATTAGGCTAAATCGTTTATGCTATGTTTGGATTGGTGGAATGAAGGCAGGAATGGAATGACTCATTCTGACGCAATGGAGAATATCCTCTTTGCTTGTTCCATTCCATTCCATCCGGAATCACATTCCACCCTCAAATCCACATTTAATTAATTACTGTCTTAATGGAGAAGAATGTTTCATTCCGTCCGGAATGAAATGAAAAAAAAAATATTATTATTTTATCGTATTTAATTTGATTTAAATGTAAAAAAAAACTAATTAATTAATCACATATTAAATTAATTAAAGTATAATCATCATGAAAATGAAATTTTTTGAAAGTATTATTGTTCAATTAATTAAGCAAAAGAATAAATTAACATAAATGTAAGGCATAATAGTAATTTTCTTTTTAAATTGTGTCTTTATAAAAATATTTTGGTTAAATTATTAAAAGTTTTCATTCCATCCCAAAATACCAACCAATCAGACAACACAAAACTGCAATATGTCATTCCATTCCATCCTTCATTCCATTCATTCCTCAAATCATTCCACCAATCCAAACATTATCTTCCCGTGTTAAATTTGAAATCCTCTAGATAGTTTTGAGTTTGAACCTTTTTTTTATATATAGCATAACTGGCATATTATATAGAAACTGAGTTCTTTTCTCTTCTCCCCCC
>LIEC01006476.1:53900-64296 GCA_001925005.1 Drosera capensis
TTTTTTAAAACCAACTTACCATGTTAACAATCTGCTACAATTTCCATTACTCATTTACTTCTTAGACCTCGTCTTTGAGCTTGCGTTTGTTTTTCCATGTGCAAAGTATGCAACGCAAAATCCTTTTCACTGCAATGCCATATTTGTTTCTTTTGTGACAACCTCCTCTACCCACATAAGGAAATCAGTCACAGCAATGCCATATTTGTTACTTTTGTGGCAACCTCCTCTATCCACATAAGGAAATCAGTCACACTGATACTCTCCATTGACCATAGGAGCGACTTTTTATCTAGTATATGCTAGTCGAAGAGGATTTTGTTGCTAGCAATGATTCGGACTTGCTACAATAATGCATATGAGATTGAAAGCCCAGCATTTAGATAGTATATGCCTCATCTTGGGCATTCTATCTCGAGAGTAGACTCTAGAGTAGTATTTTTGGATACATACAGTATCATGGGCCTGATGTCACAAGATTGAGCTTTTTGTAGAATTAGTTTCTCACCATAGTATTAGTGCATGTAGGACCAGATGGTGTTTGAATCTCATAATTTAGCCTAATTTTCCTCCATATAGTATTTGGTTTCTCCAGTGGTGTTTGTCATTTTGGCATAGCTATATCTATATTTTGACAATGAATTGTATCAATCCGTTATAATTTGACAATGTCGTTCAAATGGTGCCATGCCATTGTTTGACAAGATCATTTGATGAATGGTGTATACGTGTCCACATGTTTTCTTTGGTTTTGTGTTTTTCTTTATTTTGGGAATTGTCATCAAACTCAAGTTTGTTATAATTTGATATTTGACAATTATATTGTCAAATATAGCCACTTATTTGGCAAAAGCTATATTTTACCTCAAAGAAACACATCCATTGAAATGAAAAATCATCAACAACAAAAAAATGTAGACTTTTGCTATCATTTGCATATAGCATACCATATAGCAACTCCATTGTGGATGCTATTGGGATAGGCTATTGTAGAACCCCATATTACTCTATTCTCTTTCACTCCATTGTTATGGAATAGGCTATTGCCCTGTACACCCCTCATGCATTGAAAGAGTCAATGACGTAAGGGGTTGTGCAGACACAAATTGCAATTACCTTAGATCACTAATTCGAGTTTTTAATTGAATTGGCTTCTTAAAAAAATCATTTAAATATTTTTCGAGGTCTAATAAACAAATGAAAAATTGCTTATCATTATAAATAAATAAATACTCCATCCGTCCCAATTTATATGAAACATTTTCACTTTTTACACTACTCAACATGTATTTGAGGAGTTTCATTTTCCGTCTCAACGATGTACGAAAATTATGCCTCATATATAGAATGAAAGTATATAACTTAAACTATTTATGTTTTTCACAAGAATTTTATAAAAAAATGATGTTTGATCGTGTCACGACACAAATCAAAGTTCGTATCGACAAGTGTGGATGTCAATCTGTTGCGTTTAATTTGGGACGGGGGAATATAATACAAATATAGCAACTTTTTTTGGTTTGTCATGCACATGTCTAACTATTATTAGTTATTTTGATAATAAATTAATCATTAAAGGTTTGATCATTACTAAGAAAAGCACATGAAGGGATTAACTAAATACTCTACTAAGGGGTTTTCGTTTCTTAAAGTGAAGCGAGCAAACGCTTAGAGAAAAAGTGATTAGCCTATGAAGGAGATATTAGTATTAAAATCATAGGAGTAGGTCGATCGCACGCTTCACATAATAACATATATGCTGCAACATACTTGCCCACGAGCCCATACATATTGATCATAGCCCAGCAGGAACTGTTGTGTTAGGTATGCGACATGCTTCTAGTTCTTTTAAAACAAGTTATCACTGGTGCAGATCTATTGACAGACTTTTCAGTTCATGTGTGATTTCAGGTCCTGATGATCATTAAAGGACTATTCAGGAGATATGAGAGATGGAACCCTGTGCATCCAACATATGGGGCCTTTTGGGGAATGGGTATAGGGTTTGGCTGTGGAGTGGGTTGGGGTCCTGGATTTGGGCCTGAGGTCGTCGATTATGTTGGTGCTGGCTGTGGTATTGGCTTCAACGTTGGCATAACATTGGCTGGCGTTGGCATCGGACTTCCAGCAAATGCTATAAATGAGGCTCCATACAACGGTATATTATTTCTCATCATATTCAAATGCTGAATCTCTTTCTTCAGGTTGCGTCTACTTCCATATCCCCTTTAAGCCTCTTGATGGTGTCCTATTTAGTTTCCCTCTTTACATATTTTTTTATTTCAATTGATTGGCGAACATTGGTTTGTAGTGTTATTGGCAACTAGAAGCATTGCAAGTGGCTTTCAATCTGTGAAGGATGTTGCTTGGGATGGGTGGATTGCTGAAGCTGGACCACGGCTATCCACAATGCAAAAAGAAGCAAACAATAGATTATCTGGCTTGATCTCTAGTGATTCATTGACCAAGACAATAGACATATCTCGAGCTGCGCTTTTGACTCATGGCAAGCCTGTTTTAGAAGGGTTCAGAAACTTTGGTAGCCAATTTTCAAAAACTGATGATAAAGGTACTGTTAGCGATACCTGGTTCTTGGTGATTGGCATATGACTTATCATTTTAATGGTGTGAGGATCCCTCTGTGTATTAGCTCTTCTAACTGCTTTGCATTTTATGACATGACATATGAGATGTTCGCTGTTGATGTTGAGAAATTCATGTATGCTTGCAGGCTTGAAGAACTGAGATGCTGGTGGCTGAAAGCTCCAAGGCTCTTCAGAGAAGTAGAGAAGGACCCATATAGATTAGGCATATCATCTAAAGGTAGTTCCGGATTTGGCATTTGACATAATATACTATTAATTCTTATGCTTTTTACACTCTAACGGAGTTTTACATATATGTATGATTTGTATCCTTGTTCCTTTTGTCCAGATTACAGAGGAAGCAAGGTTAATGAAATCATTTTTCTGGCAAGTTCCTGCAAGTATGAGGTATCTGTCTCGAAGAACCATAGTCGAGATTGAAATCACATCCACGCATCGTGACAAAGCTGTCAATTATTCGAGTCTCTACACTTATAACGTGTCTGTAGTACTTTGCCTTGTTGTTTTGGGTCTTGGGTTTGGGTGACTGTTGTTTGCGACTTATTTTTAGGAGCAGTTGGTGTATGCAGAATGGACATAACGGTTGTTCATTTTAGGTTAGGCTGTTACGTGGCCATTGCCTCGCCACTGTTTGCTAAATGGAATTTCTCTCTCCTTTATATAGGATGCAAACTACAAACGTTATCCTAAGTCACTTCATTCTGTGATGCATTAACAGCTGAGAGCAGAGATCTACTGCTCAACACGACAAATGATGATGGAACAAAATGTCATGAGCATTTGAATTTGTTATTTTTTTTTGGCATTTAATGGTTTGACTTTTGTTCCTATAAATAAGAAGAAAAAAATTACGGTTTTCAAGAACGATATCTCGAGAAAGCGATTTCAAAGGGAAATTATTGTAATTTAATTTTTTCATTATTGAGTTTTCTCTTTTCGTGAGTATTTTTTTTTCCTCGAGGGTTTATTCCATGTAAATTTACGATCATTTTTCGTTTTTGTTTATTATCAATTGTGTTTATGAATTGATGGATTGTCTATTTGATTATAATTTTGAGATTGTATCAAGAGTAAAATTGCATCAAGTGATATCAGAATGGAGTTAATTTTTTGATTGAGATTAACCCGTCGTCGCCTACATCCGTCATCAATAACCAGAGGAGATTGAAGCCGTCGACCTTGCCTTCTCGATTTGCTTCCCCGTTTTTTTTTTCTTCAAAACCATCAATTATCCTCAAACCATCAAATTTTCCAAAACATCAAAATTCTCAATCTTGATTGTCGCAGCGGCGGACTCCTGCGCGAGCCAAACAGACGATAGTGATGGACTCTACACGAGGAGATTTGGCGACTGAGTGTTGAGGCTGGATGGTGCTAGGCGACCGAGTGTTTAGGACTGCACGGCAACGTTGCGATGGCTCGTGGCGGCCTCCACCCTCAACACTCAGTCGCCAAATCTCCTCGTGTAGAGTCCATCACTGTCGTCTGTTCGGGTCATGCAGGAGTCTGCCGCCGCGACAACCAAGATTGAGAATTTTGATGTTTGGGGATTTTTTTTGTGTTTTGGAAAGTTAAATGGTTTGAAGACAATTTATGGTTTTGAAAAAAAATTGATGATTTTTTGGGGGATAATCGGTGATTTGTTGTTGAGGAAAAAAAATTTGGATTTAGTTTTTTTTCCAACGATTTATTTTTTGATCGGGATTTTCAGTTGATTCGAAGAGAATATTTCGAAAGTTATATTTTTTTATTAATTGTCTGAAGTTGAGGCAATGATGAACATGGTTAAGTTTAAAATTGAGCCGTTTGATTGGAAGAAAAACTTCAGGATTTGGCAAAGTATGATCAAGGATGTTCTTGTACAACAAAAACTGTTAAGGCACTGAAATGACAGAAGCCGACTGATATGAAAGAGAAGGACTAGGAGGAATTGGAAGTTAAGGCTGCATCCATAATCAGATTGAGTCTTGCGTCGTAGGTTAACTATCAAGAGGTCTCATGGGCGAAGATATGGAAGAAATTAGAATATGTGTACATGTTTACACCGTTGTCAAATAAAGTTGTATTTGAAGACAGATTTGAACGATCACATTATCCGGTTTTGGTTTAGGAAGTGAAACCGTTATATTATTCGGGTTTGTCTACTGATTTTAACTATTATCTATTAGCAGTTATTGTTTATCGACCATCCAAATAACATTTATACCCAAAGAACAATTAAAGGTTAACCGAATAACATCGATCAATATCAATAAACCAAATAATATCACCTATACAACAGAATTTTGACGTATCACCCACAGTATGGATACAGTATTTGTATCTGACACAGTTGGGACTGGATGGGCTAGATATCGTTCTAATGCAGACGCTGCTTGAATCCTCAAACTGAGATAAACCGTAGCCAAGGAACGCGAGAATAGAACTCAAAAGGAGGAATTTTTATTGATGATAAAAACCATACAAAAGGTCCCTATTTGTAACAACTTGAACTAGACTAAATATACGTACCTTCCAAAGATGAATGCTATCCTAAAATCTAATAAACTAAATAGTTAACTATGGAAATAAAGCAAATATTGTTGTTCAATCTTTAGTGAGAAAATCCATCAGTATCAAATATTTATATCTTCAATAGCTATGACCTGAACGTGTTTCCTTCCTTTGCTTGTCATGTATCTGTCTAACTGGATCAATAATCTCCAGTGTAAGTATCCTCTTGCTACTGCTGGTGGATATTAGGTTGTTCTCATGTTGATGTTTGAAGTATTTTCACACTTTCTTGTGCACAGGGAACAAATTTTTTTTGCCATATCCATGTACACTGTTTGACTACTGAATTGCTTATTCTCGTGTACGAAGCGGCACTTGCTAACCCGCTTTTTTCCCTATGACGCAAGCTACAAGCTTTCTGCTTCTACACATTGTTTTGTGGGAACTGTTGGCTGATGGTAGAGATCCAGTCCTCAATACAATGATACGACGATCCGAGGAACACAATAATATAAGCAGCTGCCTCTAGAGGAAACGCAAGTATCTTCCAAATTTTAAAGAACATGAATCTTCATCAAGTTTTCACCATATCCAACCTTCAGAACCCTGCAACGTTCTGAAAATAACATCTTTAACAAATGACTCAGCAAAGCCTTAAGCCCTTATAAATACGAGAGCTTTGCAAAACGAAAAAACAACCCTAAGCTGCCCTTCAAACAAGGTAAATGATTTATTAGGCACTTCGGAACAAATATTACTTCTAAAGATGTACGAATAAATTGAGCACTTGAAACACCTCTTCAAAGGACAAAAACTGGCCAAAAGTGGTATGCCTACTCGGAGTTCAGTCTCTATCAAGATCAACCTCAGTATCATGCAACGCTGTGGAACCAGAATGCCTGAATCTCAAAGAAGCAAAACTGTAGGCAGCGACAACAACCGCTAGAACGCCAAAGACCAGCGAAAACAGCTGGAAATTCGCAAGCAGCTCTCCTCTGACTAGACTATCTGATGAACGGCAATCAATCTCATCGCCCTTGAGCTTACATCCATCAGGCATCATAGGACCATATAGGGTGAAGGCGGTTTGATAGAACCAGAGGCCCTGAAGGGTGATGGCAATGCCGCTGGATAAATCAAGCGGGAAGCTGGTAGGGATGAGGGCCCCGAGGACAGTGGTCAAGATGCACATGCCTATGAGGAGAACGAGAATGAAATGGTAGTATCCTTCAAGGCCCTTGTGGTTTGTAGAATGGAAGTAAAACAACAGGTACTCAGCAGTGAATGCTGTGGCTGCGATCAAACAAAGAGCGCCCTCAGGCAATGGAAGAAAGCTGGAGGAGGAAAAAAAAAGGCATCAAAGTCAGTATCCAGAAAAGAAACAAAACTGTTCGATTTTTCCATCAAATTTTGGAGCTAATCCAAATTATAACAGATCAAATGTTACATGGATATCCTTCTCCCATGGGAGATCATGCATTACTCCAAAATCATTACTCGAAGCTTCTAACAGGAAAGGCAAAGCTTTAGCAATTTCCCATTTAAATGAAGCCCTAACCACATTACAGACAGATTCTGAAGCCCATTATCCAAAATAACTTACATTTTAAGAATTCCTAGTTACAATCACTAGACAACGATAGCCGCTCAGTGATTGGTCTAATTGCTCTTCAAAGGTAAAGTGTAAGCAGATTGGGAAAACTTTATTTCTCCAATTTATCTTTAGAATCTTTCAATTAAGATAACAATTGATTCTGATTCTCACTGTATTTATTGAATGACTAATTTGTCACTCAAAGTAATGTGTGCTTCCCTATAGCAAATTGTGAGATACTATCATTTTGCCAAGACAGTTTTAGTCTAGGGGAGTATGCAAAAAGATAGGTTCACTTGACTACCATCTACTAGCATGCATTTATGATGATGTTCAGACACCTTGGCTACAAATTTGGCACAAAATGAGAGGATAGCCATCAAGTTGACAATTAACGAACGCTCATATAACCATTGTCATTAGAGGAAGGGATTTTCCTATAATCAACACTCCTGTCATTTATATTTTGGTCAAATATCCAAAATGTCTGTGGAAATAACCCACTTTCAAAGTGATGCTAAAAAGCCATTGACGTGGCCGGTGGTCCCATTGCAAAGCAGTCTGCTGAAACGAGACTACTACGTAACATGATTGTTCCAACAATCATCTCGAAATAAGACAACACATTAGATTTACTTTGAGAAATGATGCACTCATTTGTTTTTCACAGAAAAATAGAATGGAGTTCCTGTCTCTGAGGTTGACAAGAAAATGAAGCCAACTCAGCTTTCACATGAAAATAGCTAAGCTCCTTATGGTAGGAACTGCTTCCTCGCATGGCAAATCAGGTCATCATTAAAACACGTATGATTCACTCAACTTCAATTTAACACATTCCAGTCTGGGAACAGAGTTTAACCCTGTATCATGCACTGTACATTGCACGACACAATGCTGCTAAAGTCACAACACAGTCCAAAAACTCCAAACAAGTCCTGGGTACACTAGATCTATGGAGGAAACGGTTTTGTGAATAAGCAATACAGTAACATTATCATAGCATAAAAATGTGGACACCTCAAAGCATCATTTACATCCCCTACAAACCCGATCAAACGACCAGGTTGACCCAAAGTCGAAGGTCTTGTTTCCAGAAATTTGAAATTGCAGAAACACAATAGAGGGAATGTTGTCCTGTTAATCATTTTGACTTGGGAGATGGTTCAATCATTGTACATGAGAAAAAGCCAAAAGCCATGTCCATCTAGTACAATGTTTTTAGAAGAGATTTTAAATTGAGGAAAAGATCCTATCTGCAAGACAAATACATAATATTTCAATTTAGCAACACATACAGGTACTCAGTTTACAGGACCAGAAAGGGGCACCCAAGTAGCACCAGACCCAATAACAAAGAAAAATGGAAAAACTAGGCTACTGTTTTGCCAAAAGGAAAGAGGAAAGACCCAAATGGTTCAATCAGGGACAGAACAGAACTATGCCAATGATGAGAACTTGAAGCCTGAAGGTTTCCCACAATTTTGCGATCTCAGGTGAGCCCTATAATAACGTTTTCAAATGATTTGCAACCTAAAAAAAAGGTGTCTGATGGTTCATCTAAGCCATTAGCAAAACAAGGGAGTGAACAAAAGCAAGCATACCCACATAATCTGCTAACAACAAGGGACAATGCACTTCAACAAAATCTTGTCACTCCATCACAAAGTGTGGCCTGATACGACTAAACCTTCTTTGTTCCATCAACCACTCATATAAAACTCAATTCACAAATTGCATCAAAACAAAGGGAGAACCAGGGATATGCATACATAGGAACACATAAAATATGCTAATTGGACATTTTCCTACCTCAGGAGCAAAATGCGAAACAAGTAAAACAGTCCTATAGTCCTATGATCATTCTAACTTCTGCCTTTGATGGTTTATGTCTTAAACATCATTAAATCCTCCTTTCTAGCTTGCTAAAAAGATAAACAAAACCTAAACACCCTAAACACAGGAAAAATCAAATATCAAGCAAAAAATAACCTTCCTTGGGTATTGCTTAAAGTAGAAACAAAAAATCATCCATGTTGTAATCAGACCATCAGATCACCCCAATCACAACAGAAAAAGAGAATTAAATCGCACTGAAAAATAAAATGCAAGATAAACAAACAAATAAAATAAACTACACCATGAGAGTTAAGGCCTTAAGGGAAGCATACCTGGTTTTTTGCGATAGCAGAGCAATGATGCCAAAGATGAAGAACATAACAAGCATCCCTGAATGCTCAAAATTATTCAGGTGAGACGGGTTCAACTCGCCATTTACGAAGAACTTGAGATGAGTGGCATAAAGAAGCTCTATACACAAATCTATGAAGGCACCAATTGTCACCATATACAATTCCAAGTACTTCAACCTCCCACCAAAACCCGGCACCGGATTCCATACCCTAAGCCGAAAACCGTTTGGATTCGTTGCATATCTGTACACACTGCACCACATGTGCCATATCCCCACCATCAAAAACAAAGTCCCCGGAACCACATGCCCCTTGAATGAACCCATTTATTGTTTCTCAACCACTCTATAAACTCCTCGTTCTTCCAATTTCCCTAATTTTGTTCATTTAACCCTTCTTGTCTCCCTTTTAAAGCGCCATATCTTTCTGGGAAGTGAGCACCAACAGTTCTCCTGGTCAACATCATCAACATAAGTATTCAACAAATAGTAAGCTATCAAATCTACTGTGTTAAAAATAACAATGTTTATCGACAAGCCCTAATGCATATGTAACCCAAGATCACGAGTCTGAAACTGCCAATCCAGTTTATCAGCAATCCAAGAACAAATGTAACTAGAGGTCAAAATAAGAATCTAGCCATCTCATTATTTGATACTAGCAATGAAATGATCCATAGTCGTATGTAATTTCTAAGTGGGATTATAGCGCATAACCCCCTGAGCTTTCGATCTTTCACATAACCCCTCAATTTTTGAAATAGGCACATGTGCCTGGCTATTTCTATAGTTCAGGAGTATAAAATATAATCGGATGATAGTTGACTATTTTACCATTCTAGTCCAAGAACAACGTTCGTTTCAGGGGACATGCTGAGACAAATATTTTTCCAGTTTCCTTAAGACCACGAGCATGAACTTGATCAGTTTTTCGGTCAATATCAATACATATCTGCACCACCGACACCCATCCAATGAACGACCAAATCAGTTTTCTAGGTTCTCAAAAATTCAATATTGTGTTTCCTTCAATTGAACTAAACAGGGACCCAAACCCACAAATCATCCCCCCAAAAAAACGACCCAGAAACAGAATAATCACACCTATGGTGCTGCATGTCAATAATCAACCATCAATTCTCAGAAATTCGAAACGATGAAATCGAAGAATACTCACAAATTGGATAATAATTGTGGAACCCACACGATCTTCTTCTTCCTCCTCGAACAATCCACGATTGGAAAGTGAAGCAATTCTGGAAAAAAAATGAAACCCACAAGAGAAAAGTGTCAATTTTTTAGTAGGGAAATTGCCACCGATCGAAAATCATTTCGCTTTCTCTCTATTGTTCTTTTTTTCCTTTTTGTTCTTTGATTCTTGTGTTTTTGCTGCTTACCCCATCCGTTGACTTTGATCTTAGATTCGTTACTTTTGACTGTCAGATTATACTTATTAAATCGTTTAATTAGAAATATAATTATATATATATATATATATATATTAAATTTTTATGA
>LIEC01006477.1:0-36506 GCA_001925005.1 Drosera capensis
GTCCTAGTTACATACCGCGTGACAAACCTCGCCTAGGGCACATCACTATCGATGGCTGTCATTTTAGCATATATGCAAAAGCAGAGACAACACCACTGATCAGTTGTCAATATCAGCAAAATTCCATGAAGAACAAATCCGAAGGGTGAGATGCACACAGTCCTTGCGGACAAGAGATACTGTTTCCCTAACCAAAATAACACGATCCCAGTTCTAAAAATGACAGATTGGGATGACACAGGTGATGAAAAATGCCAAAAACAATCTCTACATCCAATCATCAAACCCAAATCACTAAAATTTCACAATCCACACAACCCCATATCAACAAAACCTAGAAACCCAACCCCCGATGAACATGAAGCAATACTTCGTCAACACAAATACGGCAAATGGGATCTCAAATCCAACTAGAATGGAAAATCAAGCATGACAAACCCTGCGCTGGTCGAGAAGCATAACAAACCCAAATCAGCAACTGAATATTATTCACAGATTTGATATTTAACCTGAATCATCAAAGTACATAGAAAGTTTCCGTCACTAAATTGAACCCTCGATGTGTAATATGCAGAAATGGGGTGGGGCAGAGCAAATCGAACAAAAGCGAATGTGGGATTTTGTGGGGATTTTAGGAGGGAGTAAAAGGTGATGACAATAATGGTGGGGTACAATGATTAGAGCTAAGCTAGTCTTATTCAGCATTAGCCGCTCTAATTTGGTAGTGCTAATGATCGTTATGGTTAGAATTTGATCCACAGGACGTGAAGTTCTTCAACTAATAATGACATAATGGATAAAAATTTAAGTCAGTTGTGTTGGTAGTCCATGTCATTCGAGTTTTATACTCTTTATTTATATATCCTTTAATTTTAATTTTTTATTGCTTTCGATACTTTTTGTGAGTTAGATCCGTGTTTTGTGAGATTTAGCAAAATTGACTATTTATGAGAGTGATGCAATTTGAAAGGAGATAAAAAGATAAAAGGATTTGTGACCCACGTCGTTATTTTAAGTTTCATCTCATAACGTTATAAGATTCTAAAAAATGATTATTTTTTGATTTTTATATCACAATGTGAGAATCAAGATCATGAGATGAATCCCATTTTATGGAAGATCTTCTCATTAAAATTTAAAAACAAAAATATCTTTTTTTGGTTTAAAGATGATCATCTCCTGCACAGGGAAGAGATTGGCATCAACAAAAACAACACACGCAAAAGAATCAAAACTAGAGGAGACTTAGTCAGAAAAATTCGACCCATAATAGGACTTCACCACAGAATTCTTCTTTATCCTCTATCTTCATGTTTCTTCCGTATGTTGTTGTTCTTCGTGATTAGAATATGAACTAACATCAGAAAAAATATGAAGTTTGCTGTAGCATTGTCGCAAAATTTACGACGAAATATATGTATTTATCGATAATAAAAGATTACGATAGAATACAAGTTCCGTTGCAAATTTATGACAAAACTATCACTATTTTACAACAAAACCCACTATCTGTCGTAAATTTGTGACAGAAAAAGACCTTCTATCGCAAACCTTAAGATACTGACCTTAGCCGTTTTCCTCCTTCGAATCATTTTCCTCTCAAATAAATTTTTCATTTCTACCAACGATTTCCATCATAACCAAACTCCCTCTCTGACGACCACCACGACCCACTTGCCTCTACGATGACCACCTCTCTCTCTCTGATGACCCACCTCCCTCCTACTCTCTCTGACCAACCACTCGCCAGGTCGCCGCAAGCCTATTAGCCACCTCCCACTCGCCAAGCAGTCGCAGCTCCGCCAGGCACCTTTCACCTTCATCTCAAATCTTCATCAAACCTTCGATGGTCTTTTTCTTTGTAGATGTTGAAGGCTACCGTCGACGACAATGAGAGTCGAACCGCATCCAAAGTTTTGCGATCTAACCACTTCTTCTGATCTCAATCAGCAGACTTATCCTTCTCACCCTCCAACGATAGATAAAGATCCTTCTGATAAAGATAGTTTTTTATCTGCATCTTTCAAAACCCAAAGTTCTACTGAAGATGATCGAATTTGATACCGAAGATGATCCGCAAAAATCCCCATTCTCGTCTCTCCCGAATTCAATCGACTATCTCCTCAATCGATTAGGATTTTTAATCACTCTCTCACTTTATGTGGTTAATCAACCTAACGTTCTGATACCATTTGTTACGATCGATTCACACACAATTAAACAATAAAAGAGAAAAGACTTCAATTTACGTAGGAAAATCATCAAGGAAAAGAAAAACCCATGATCATTGACGAGATCAACTATTGAGAGAAATTGATACAGAGATTATTATAAGGGATATTTATAAACTCATGAATGAATCCTAATTCTTTTAATTCTGATTGGCCCAAAATAAAAGATTTAAAACACAAAATAAATATAAAACTTCGAAAAATCAATCTGGACCACATCCTAACAAGGACATTGTCATAATCTACCTCTAAGATTACTTGATTAGTTAGATTACTATCTGATTTTGAAATTCAAGAAATAAAACCTATTTCTCTTCATTATGACAGTCTCTTAATTTTTCACGTTGCGCAAAATCCAGTTTTCGATATAAGAACAAAGCATATAAAGATCGATTGCCATTTTATTAAGAATAAGGTGCGGGAAGGGCTCATAAATTTTGGTTACACACCTTCAAATGAACACATTGTTTATATATTGATCGAGATTTTGTCTCTACATCATCACCGGTACCTTCTCCAAAAGCTTGGTGTTGAAGCCGATGGATAAAGAAATATGTTCCCTGATAACTTATGCTAAGGACGTGCATTAATTTGTGTAATTATCATGAGATAATTTTAAAATTCAATATTATGCATCAAAATAGATAATATAAAATAAATCGGACGATTGAATAAAAATATCTAATAAAAGTTTCACTTATATTTTAGTATCCATTTCGATTTTTACAATTCCTAGGCATGAAAGTGCAATACACACAAATATGATATATAGTTCACAAAATTATTTTTTACGGTTCACAGATATTAACAGGTATTAAAGCATAACTGAAATTTTCATTAGATATTTTTACTTTGGTTGCTTAAAATAAATATCTAAATTGGATGGCAAAAGCTTTTCAAAACCTAACTACTTCCTAAGTCTCAAAGATTTTGCACAACACTTATTTCGAGCTGTCCAATTTAGTATAATAAAATTTTATTTTAAAATAAAATTTTAAAATATTAATATACATTAAATTATAAATTTTGATATTGAGATAATTTAAAAATTTTCTAATATCATTAAAATAATATTAAAATATTTCAAAATATGACTCATTATAAATTTTAATGGGATTAAGGAATTAATAGTTTCATATTTGCACACTGTCCCAAGTAATTTCAGTCAGTCCACACGAGGGGACATATTTTGTTGTTCATCTCATCGTCATCTAATCCTCTTCGCTTTGCCGTCGGCATTACCATTGCGCGATGTCGCTGAGATCAACACCCTCTAGGGTTTCGCCTTCCTCATCCAATCGCATCAGCAGCAGCAACGCCTTCATCAAACCTAGGCTTCGAATCCCAATTCTGCTATCCCCCAATCGTAACAGCTCCATGTCGATGATTCGCTCCATTCGAGCTCAACAGGTTTTGAGAATCCCCAATTTCATCTAGCCCCTGTTCGCTTTGCTTCTTTGATTCGCAGTTAATTTCATTGTTAGAGATATTTTTCCTCTGTCCCATGATACTACATTCGGAGTTTATTTGATTGTTAGATACACGGATAAAAGCGAGTTAGAATATGATAACGAAGCCTGAAAGGAATAATACTAGTGGCAGAAGATGACTATGGTCAGAATTCTGGATCACAACTGACCTGTAAATCAGGGCTCGCTCTTAGGAGGTTTGGACGTACGGTTCTTGTGATATGTGATACTGTTTTGGACATCGCTCGTGCAGTATAGTCCCTTATGGCATCTTATCCATTCGGTTACAGTCCCCTGGTCACCAGTTAAGTAAATTAGCGAAAACTTCAAATGCAAATCTTTCAAATTTAGAGAAAAGCAGTAGGTTATTTAGTTTTCCATTGCACCATACATATTGTGTTAATGAAACCACCATTAATCAAGACAGTGTGGATCCATCCAGTGTCAGCATCTTTTCTATGGATGGAGCTATAAGCACTTAAACAGACAAATGATGGCCATAGTTAGGAAGGAAAAGTAAGGAGCTTTACCTGGAGGGCGTGCAGAGAGTCTTGGCTGGCTTTGTTGTTTTTCCATAGAGATGCTGCAAAGTAGTTTTCTGCCTACAACCAAACAAAAGCCATAATTTTGACAGGATTGACTTGGGGCTCGACATAAGATTCCATTGAATTTTTTTGGGTTAATGCTTTGTGCTTGCGCGCGCACATGCACACGTGAATACTATGCGTATAGGCTGTTGTATCTCATTGTTGTTGTTTGCTGATATGTGGTTCTTACAACTTACAAGGTGGACTGGTTCTAATTGAGGACAAAGTTGGAGTTGGGAGTCAAACTAAAATATTATATGTCATGCAGTGTTGTCAAAAAGCCTAGGCGGCGCAAGGCGGTCTGACCCCCAAAAGCCTGGGTGGATGGCCTAATGGCCCAGGCGGTCCGGCTGAATCAGGCGCCTAGGCGAGGGCCTAATGGCCTAGGCGGCCGCCTTTGATAACACTGATGTGCTGATATGAAAATTTTAAATATTTTAACTAGAACCATAATTCAGGAATGTGCATTTTCTTTTTATTCATCATAAAATGAACGTTTACATTAGGTTTACATCTTCCCCTTCTACATTCAGCTGATTAACTCCCGCAATACACCATCGAAATACATCACAATAATTGCAATGAAGAACATATTTTACATTTAACTTTCACTAATTACTCAGGTTTAGCTGCAGAGGAGTCGAAGATTCTTTTGTTCAGTTCAATCAAAATCACATATATCACAGCTGCATGAACTTCTCTTCGATATCTAGTCATACCAGATTTTCCTTTTGCAATCTTCCCAAACCATCTCATCCAATCTTCCCATCCCAAAACTTTCTGCTATAGTTTCATGGTTCGAAGTATGGGTTGTATGATCGCCTGCACAAAATCACAGAAGAAGAACAAATGATCTCGGGTTTCAATCTCCTTACTACATAAAATACATCGATCATCATCAATCATCCCCTTCATACATAACCACTGTCTCGTTCTTATTCTATTTCGAGCCACCAACCAACTTATGAAGGCCCATCTAGGGCGTATATGTTTATCCCATATCAACTTCGACCATGGCATTTTTGGTTTAACATCTCTGAGGGCATTATACCCCAAGCTGACAGTGTATGCCTTCCCAGCCCTCCATACAGCTGCTCCATCATCTGTTCAGATCACATAACGACACATCATATCACGAGTTTGGAGAAGCATAGCCCATAACCATGATTGCCCTTGTTTCCTCATACAAGTCTTCTAGGTCTCTTCCTCAAGTAACAAGTATGGAGCCAGCATATACATAATATGTCCTGCTTATATTGGATTGCACAGATCATTTTAAACAACAAAGCAACATTCCATGAGCGAAGCTCTCTTTTGCCAAGCCCACCTTGCGCCTTCGATCTACATATGTTATCTTAAGCTACTAAGGCTCTGGCTTTGTTCATGGATATTCCTAGCCATAGATAGACCTAACATCTGATATTGATTTCATCAGCCACCATTTTTGGGATCATAACGTTCTGAGCCCTGTAGAAATGAAGAGTCCATAGAATGGACTTAATAAGGTGTACCCAACCTGCTTGTGAAAGAGACCTGGCATTCCAGCTTGATATGCGAGCTATGACCTTGTCAATCAAAGGTCTATATTGGTGGACTGATATTCTCTTTGCCATCAAAGGGATCCCCAGATATATGACAGGAAAACATCCTATTTTCATATTCATCAAACCAGCCAGTTCTTCCTGCAAAGTCTTATGCACTTCACCAAAGAACATGCTACTCTTGTCCTCATTTGCTAACAAATTACTTGTTTCTACTAAATGAGCTAACTGTTCCTTGATGATAAACAGGGAGGAGACATTTGCTTTGCGCAAATCATTAGATCATCTACGAGACCTAAATTAATCTTCTGCACTTAGGATGATAACCAAACCCCTGAAGTTTACTGCCCCTTCTCAAAGCTCGAGAGAGATAGTCCGTAGTCAACACAAACAGAAAAGAAGAAAGAGGATCCCTTTGACGAAGACCCTTTTCACCTTTAAAGTAGCCCACCATCGCCCACCCCATTTGTGTTCATGGTATATGTGACAATAGTAACATAGCACATGATTAACTGAACTATCTAGGAGGGAAACATAAGGCATTCAGCAACTCCCCAAAAAATCCCACTGTACCATGTCATATGCCCTTCGAATGTCTATTTTCGTAATGCATCAAAATATGTCTATTCAACAAGAACCATACTTGTTATAAACACATTAACACAAAAAAAAATCTATTCGGTTAGCCCCTACACTAAGAAAGTTTTGCATCCGCCACTGGTCGAGGCTAGTTTCGATTGGCACAGTGGCACGATCAAAATGTATCTTCTCCAAATTTATCTATGTTGTGTATTTTTATATGACGGAGGTGGCGAGATGATCAAACGTGGTTTCCAAGCTAATTAAAATGCTTCTTCAATAGTGTCAATTTGAAAGTGCTATGGTTTTTTTATGGGATGGAGGGAATACATATTTGACAGTTTTAACATAGTTCATAATTTTATAATAAAAGGTGGTAGATTCCTCATAATGGTATTATAGCAAATGTGCTTTTAGGTCATGACTTCTTTTGCCTCCCCGTTTATTTATCACTAATGGAATTGGTTCTTCAGTATTATCAAAGATTTAGAGTTTAGTTACTTTAGGCTTCTAATTTTGTTTGTTTCTTTGTTGTGTTAAGTGCAGTGGCAGAAATGATTTGCTGATATTTTATTTGTAGTTCTGTTTTGTTGCTTTTCTAGTGGAATCGAAGGGTTTGAGGGTGTGAATGTGGCTTTCGGTGGTGGTGTTGATGATGTTGTTGTGCACGTATAAAGTTTGTGTATGTAGTTAGTGAAAGACAAAAATACGGAAGGAGCATAAAGTCTAGGTTGGAGGATTCATATGGGATATAAGTGAGGTTGTCAGACTAAATTTTTGTAATGTGTGAGTATTTTGTGGAAAGAATATGCTTAGTACATGTTTTTATGAACTATTCGCTTAGTACAAGAAGGCCTGTTTTTTCAGTTTTGAGATAACGGGAGGGAATGCAATAGTTTTTTGGAACAAGGACAAGGAAGTTGAACAATTAAAGGGTATCAAATAATAGAAGAAGAAGAAGAAGAAAGTTAAAAAAGAAACTATGTGTTATGGTAGTTGTATTCCAAAGGAGGAGCAATTTTTTATTGGCAATAGTTTTTTCCCTTTGCAACATCCCTAGATGCTTTTAGTTCATAATTTAAGAGGTTGAAGGGTTTACAGATTGTATATTATAACTTGAGTCCAATCTTTAACTTACATCTTTCTTCCTCTTCATGTGTCACAGCCCTCAGCATTGAAAGCTGGCATCTTCTGTTGTTATGGAGAGTTGTTATTTTTTCAATGTAACCTTATGTTTCATTGAATTGCTTTTTCCAATTCTGTGTTTTACTTAATGTTATGTCACCATCGTGGTCACGTCTTCTTTCCACCTTATTTAGTGGAAATAAGATGAGCTTGTCAGTTTCTAACTATCTTGTTTCTACATGTCAGCCAGATTCGAAGGATACACCTGCTACACTTTCACCGGCAAGTGATGCTCAAGAGATTACTCTTGAAGTTAAGGAGCGAAATGTCGGAAAGTCACAAGATGAAGTAGCTGCTAGCCAGGGCATAAGAATAAGAAGACAGCCGCCCACAGGACCCCCTGTACACTATGTAGGCCCTTTTGAGTTCAAGATACAGAATGATGACAACACCCCACGTAATATTTTGGAGGAGATCATATGGAACAAGGACATGGAAGTTAAACAAGTACAGTCATCTACGATGCCCCCTTGGTTTTTATAGTTTTCTTTTGTACTCAAACTTCTAATTTTTCTCATGCAGTTGAAAGAGAGAAGACCTATGAATATGTTCAACAGGTCTCCTCAGAATGTGCGTCCAACTAGGGATTTTATTGGAGCTTTGATGGCATCTTATGAGCGGACAGGATTGCCTGCTTTAATTGCTGAGGTTAAAAAGGCTTCTCCAAGCAGAGGTGTACTTAGAGAGGATTTTGATCCGGTATGTCAGTGCATTCTGTTTTCTATCCTTAGGAATAAATAATTGGACCGTATCTGTGGGTCCAAGAATTCGGAAGGGAAACCGAGAATCAGAGATCTATCGGTTCCTAAAAGTCATGGAAGCCTTAGCAGCATTACCATTTTTGTCTTCCTGCAATGAGATTTTTATGTCATGAAAAGATGCGGCATTTGCCCCTGCACATGCTTTTAAGTGGAATTGATTTACCACATGTCTTTAGATGAAGCATTGTACGCTATTTTTTTATCTTTTCATCATACTGCTCCTGCATTATTCAGTTAACTGTTGATGAGCATATAAAAATTCCAACTCCCCTCTTGTTTCTTTTCTTCTTTTCTTCCTTTCTTCTTTTTGGACTGGTCATGGTGATTCTTTTTAGTTGTGGTGTTTGATATTTGGCAGCATATTGTCACTACTATTTGATAGTACATATGCATAGAAGTTTCAGCATCTTTTTCACTGATTTTTGCGTTGATTACATTTTGCTAGTGGTGCTGGCAGTATCGCCTATCAATTAATTTATTCTTAAGGTTAAAACTAAAGACTTAATGAACATTTGCATTGATTTCATACGTGTTATCTCTTTAACACATCTTTTTCTTTTTTTCGTTTTTTTTCCTGACAGGTTGAAATCGCCCATGCATATGAGAAAGGTGGTGCTGCTTGTCTCAGTGTTCTGACGGATGAGAAGTATTTTCAGGTGTTCAATTAAGTTGTGAATATAATTTCGTCCTTATGTTCAAATGTACTCTTGATCTTTCTTGATAACTTACCCTTCCTCTCTGCTTGAAGGGAAGCTTTGAAAATTTAGAGGCTATTCGAAATGCTGGGATAAAGGTTTGTCATTTTATTGGGTTGTTTTCTGGATTTCCACTTCAGTTGTTCTGACACGTAGTCCTAACATGTTATGGTGCTGCAGTGCCCTCTGTTGTGTAAAGAATTCATTATAGATGCTTGGCAAATCTTTTATGCTCGGGTGAAAGGTGCAGATGCAATCCTTTTAATTGCTGCAGTTTTGCCCGATAAAGATATTAGATACATGATCAAGATCTGTGAAAAATTGGGGTTGGTTGCACTTGTAGAGGTATGTTTGAATGGCTTTTGTGGAATTTTTTTGGTGGAATTGGTTTTGTGCAACAGCTTTCTCTATCTCTATTTCTCTTCTAGGGATGCACCACATTATCAAAAAATATGATGATATACTTGTATGGGACAAAATTAGTAATATGCAGTCGATGTGATAAGGATATTTGAAGTAGACTATTATGAATCTGTGAAAAGTTAGAGGTTAGAAGTAGTTAAAAGGGGTGCATCTGAAGAACTTATGAGAAAGGTAAAAAAGAAGCTTGAAAGAAAGCATAGCTTCGGGTTCAAACACGTGTGTTTGAATAAAGAATCACACGTTCTTGTAATTATGAACGTTGTGATGGTTTTTTTTTTTCCCGGTGTACAGCCTTTAAGCTATTCTTTGTTTTTTCTTGACTAATGCATAATGATTTGATTGATTTTAGTGCCTTCTCATATAGCTTATGGTTTCTGCTGCAAAATATATATGATTTCTTCTTCATAAAGGTGCACGATGAAAGGGAAATGGATCGTGTTCTTGATATAGAAGGCGTACAATTGATCGGAATCAACAACCGTGACCTCGGTAAGGGCTTGAATCTCCATCATCTCTCTGAGTTTGCGGCTCTTGTCCTATGCGTGTTCCCACTCTTGGTTTGACTATATCATTTTTGCTGGCAGAAACATTTAATGTTGATATCAGCAACACGAGGAAGCTTCTTGAAGGAAGGCGTGAAGAGATAATCCTTGAGAAAAACATTATTGTAAGTGGATACTTAGTTGCAATAGGCCTTTCTAAGGAAGCTTCGCCTGTCTGATTCGGTATCTCTTCAGGTGGTGGGGGAGTCTGGATTATTTACTCCTGACGATATTGCTTATGTACAAGAAGCTGGAGTAAAAGCGGTACACCTACAAGCTTCTTTCCTTTCTAAAATAGTTCTCACTCTTTATCAGATGTATGGTTTTAATAGATGCCATATCGATTTGAAATATCCTATAGTTTGCATCTTTAACTTGCTCTTTAGGTTCATTGCATACACATTTCTCTGAGAATAATTAGGACCAGCTGTTTGCGTTGTTGCGCAAAATATGATCGAGAGAGAATCTCGGAGTTTGGTCTAATTATGGAGTGTATGTTACCCTAATGTCAAGTGCAATGTAGTTAGAAGCCATAAGCACCCTCTTTTAAAGGCCAACCACGCTGGTGCACCATCATCTCTGCTGTTCTGGTTGATGATTTCTTGATCCTTCAACATCCATACTTGCTGGATCCTACACTAGCTTGGCTATCACATACGGAGTTTGACTAACATGCAAGTATTAGGGGCGAGACGAGCTGTATAGTGTGTTGCTTTCACTTGGCATGTTAACCTTCTAATATTCCCTGACGGAAAAGCAATTGAACAGCCTGTATATAAGTAGTAGTAATAGCAATACTTTTTTCATGACTTGAACTGTGGATAGTACATTCGTATTGATGTTTGTATTCTTGGTCAAATGATCTTCCCGAGCATAACCTTTGACCTATCAATCTACGAGTGTAGTGATATAACCGAAGTTTGGGCAACCCTGGTCGTATAAGAGGCAGTTGCTACAACCTGCATTGGCTTCAACTGTATCGATGATTTCTAGAGTTTATGCTTGTTTGACACAATTGGGTAGGTTTAATTCCCATCTGATGTGGTTATTAAATCTATTGCAGGTTTTAGTGGGCGAGTCACTCGTGAAGCAAAGTGACCCTGGGAAGGGAATAGCAAATCTATTCGGTAATGATATTTCGTTGTGATCGAAAATTCCCTGTATCTTAGAAATCAGCTGGACTCTCTTTGCAGTGTAAGCTTATGTATCTTAAATCAATATACAATTTTGTGTTGGTCAGACTACAGTTACAATTCTAGGGCAATGACAATAATCGACCAGCATAAGTCAAATTTGATCATTCGATTTCTCATTCTGCCCACATAACTGTTGAGCTACGAGTTCTATGAAGGTCTGTGCAGTATACCTATACATGCTCGTTGTGACATGGTAATCGAGCATTCAAGTAAAGAATTTTCCAAGGATCATGGTTCTTTATGCAATGTTAAACAACCTTTTTTTACAAAGAACTTTTCGTGCTTTCTGGAATCAGGAGTTTGTACTATTAATAATGCCTTTCAAAAAGAAAAAAATACACTTTGAGATGATATAAATGTACATCCCAGAGATCAGGAACCAAGTATAGTGACACAAAAATGCACTCAATACAAAGAGTACAGGTAACGCATGCTACAACAAACCAAAAGAATGAACCAAGCACTAGAAAGACTTGAAATTTTCGACGCACATCATTTGGAAGCACCAGTATATATACTACACATACAATGAACAGAAAGAAAAGTCGTGCCACGCCTTTGTTTACATATAGCTTCCAGCAAGAACCATCAGAGCTTCTGATAGAGCTTCCAATTTATGGAATCATTGGGCAAGTCGAAGATGCAGCAGCATGCAGAAGCCCAGATCACATTAAGATTCAGCATAGGCAGTTTACACACAACAGAACCATTTTCTCTGTGAACATAAAAGGGCAAATATCAGGACACACAAGTGACATAACACTGGCGATTGAAATTGCAATTAAGGATCTCGTCAACAGAATAACTGAAAGCATTGCAAAAGAGGTTTCCTTCTGATTTAAGGCCTTTTCTTGAAGAAATCTGCAGTCAAAAGGTTGCTTATGCTTATGGACCATATTCAGTTGGTGTTGTGAAGGTTCAGTAGAGTCTCCCAGTTTAACAAGAGGCATTATGTTGCAAATAAGCATAGAATGAGGACAGACTCACAGAAGGTGGTGGCTTCCCAAGAACCGTAGCATGATTTGGTAATGATTCTGGCTTTGAAAGAGAATCAGTTTGAGAACCTAACTTCTTCTCAGTCCTAGCCTTGTTGAAGATAATACTGAAATCTTCGGCAGATGAGGGGTCATTGACATCCCACTCACCGAACTTTGGCAAAGGTTTCGCCTGCAAAACACAGAGTTAAACCCCAGCTGCAATGAGATGAAATGATAAGAACCATAAGCATGGACCTAACACTGTAGTATTATGTATAGTGACACAGGAAATAAGCAATCTATATCTCGGACTGTCTTGTTTATTTGTAAATAATAAAGCACGTCGCACTTTCATAATATAATTAGTAGCATGTAAGGTTTTCTCGATCACACCCTTGCACACACATACGACTTTATCATTATATAAGAGCTCAAAACATAGGGATCATGATATTCTGAACCCGAGTAACTACCAAAATCCGCCACACTGACCCTCTTTCAAATTGTGTTTATGTCCCCTGCTAATGCTCTGTGGCAGGCTCATAAATTTTTGGGAAAATATCAAACTCAGCTCAGATGAGCACCAGTTTTTCCTTTTATTCTGCCTTGATAATGGGACTGTTTCTTTTGGCTAAACCATACTATCTTCATTATCATACCTAATGGACTACAAACAACTTGAAGTTTGAACATCATAGCTCATCTATAGGTCAAAAACATCACCCCCAATTTCCTTTTTATCCACTAAAGGATACAAATTGGACTACTCATCCTAGCGAGCAAAACTATCAACCAAAACCAGAACAAAGTAAAATTATAATGCAGCACCAAAACAGCGGCAGCCTGTGTACAATTACATGGACAGGCTACATGGATACTAGGACTATTCTAGTCTGTCTAGTAACCAAGTAAAATCTAAACAAGCGGTCGGAACCATAAAATCAACTCAACTCAACTCAACTTGCCCATTGCCTAAGGTCACCGTTCAGAATATGCCCGAATCATATATAATTAGCCACCACAATATTCAATCCACCAATAACCTTTCATTTATATACATTCTTTTCCTGAAAAAAACTATCCTCAATCCCTTAACTAATCAAGAGGTATCTCAAAAATATTTAAAGGAGTATTTCATAAAATTAAACCAGGGTAACCTTTTTTGGGCAGAATCCTCTACTCCCACTAATAGATACTACCTACGATTATGAATACGCTAATCAACTAGTAAAACGCTAATACAGTTACAAACAAATCAACAGTTGGCAAAACCCCAATAGTCAAAACACTAGTAACCCCCATAAATCATCATGAATTTCCTCAGATCCTGCCCAAATCATTCACCACATAATCAAAAGAGCAAAAGGAAAAAAAAAACCCATCTGGGAAAAAACAGATCCATCAAATAAACAACAAATGAATTCATCATCATAAAAAACACCAAGATTCAAACAAACAAGACTCTGATTTCTCACCGAAGCCATGATTTTTTTTACAACTTTATAAAGTCTGGTGCTTTTTTGGCTGATTGGCTCCCCTTTTTGCTATGATTCTGAGATGAGAGTGAAATTGTGAAGTGAGGAGAGATGAGGGAGGAAGACACGCCATCTGAGGAGGAAAGGGGAGGCTGGTTGGGGTTCGAAGTGGGCTCCACTGACGGCGTCTTCCAATTTCAAGATTTGACATTTATCTACCGTGCCGATTTGAACCCCTATTGCAATTTATCGACTCCAACCAATTTCATATTTGTATTACTGCTGCATTGTCCTCTTTTGCGAGAGAACGTTCAAAGTTATATCGCTTTCTGAGAATGAGCACGTTGGTGAGTATTTAATCAAACGTTGGATCACGGTTGGAGAATGAATGCCTGGATTACCACCACTATATTGTAACGATCGCAAACCAATGAAAAGTTGGTTACAACTTTCAAAATATCATTGTTTAATGTGTTTTTGTAATCATAATTTTAAAATTATAAATGAGTCAAGTTGAACATAAATATGATTTGGGTTCGATTTAAATTCGAACAGAATATATTGAATTTGTGCCATAAATAATACATTTTGAAAATCTGACTAAGCGGTCGGACCGTCATCCGGTGTTAGGAACGGCTTGAGTCAACCCTTCTAACCGTTTATTGTCGAAAACCGTCCAAAATCGACAACTCGACGGTTGAACTGTTCAAACCGACAACTCAGAGCGGTTACTTGGTTTTGGACGGTTTCGTCGAATGAACGAATTGCTGATTTTCCATTGGTTTTCCCAACCCAATTGAAAAACGATCTTATGACCTCATTATTGAAACTCAAAGCCCTAATTACGGGATACATTTTGCCACATACGTCCCTAAATGATTGATAGGAATTATAAAATTGTTCATGAAATTGGGATAAGAAAGGGAGAAGAAAGAAGTAGAGAAGATTCAGCATGGAAACAGTAGTGGACCAAAAAAGAAAAAGGAAGACCAATAAGATGAGATGGGCAATCACATAATTTTTTATATTTTTACTCTCTCTTCCTTACTTATTACAACAATTATTTATTTTACATAATTTTATATATTTAAATATAAATTTTGTTTTTATATAAAATTACGTCTGATCGTTTCGTAATATATATTATTTTAAAATATGTGACTTACATATTCATTGATATTTCATAATAAATTTATAAAAAATTACATTTCATTGTCGTTATATACGTATCAAATTTTAAATTGACACGCGTATAAAATCAAAAATATTGTAATAATTTTGAAATAAAAGAAGTATTTTTTTATATCTCATAAGTCATGCGGTGCCCAATATATTTGTATGATTGTGTTGCTTTATCTAATCATCATAATGTGTGTTATTGTACTCTATTTATTTTAAAAAGATTATAATTTTTTTATCAGATATGTATGATAATAGAACCTTTGATTGATATTGCGGAATGATCAAACATTATTGATTGAGAAAATATCGTGAACCATTAAAGATAGTAAAGATCACGCCATTTATATGCGTAAAGAAATCCTTCAAATTATATGTTGAATAGTACAAAAAAAATATTGTAATAATTATGGAACGGATGTAGTATTAATAATGACCATACTCTCTCATTCAATTCTAATACTTTCTTCTATCCATAATAAATACGCTTATTTTTATGGATTGTCAAAATAATAAATGTAACTTTTTTATTTTAGTAAAGTTTTTTTTTTTAAATTAAAAATATCAAATCATTATAGCATTCTTTACTAAGTCCTCTTTCCATTTCTCTAATAAATCTCACTATCACAATAAAGACTCGAAACATTCCGTAAAATTTAATTTTATCATAATTAACATGAATAATAAATTATCGTACGTTATAATTTATTTTGCGAGGTTAAAAGCATTTTTTGACTATATAACAAGGAAAAAATATAAAATATGGATGAAATCCAACCCTAATATGAAAAATATGAGAAAATATGATATAAATACGAAAATATCATATTTATACATAAAGTTATATATTTAAATACGTCGAAAGGTCAAGTTAGATAAAATCTAGGGTACTCGTTCCAGAGGCCGGGAAACTCACTTCAAAGGCCGGACTGCTTGTTCCAGAGATCGTGACGTCCGTTTCAGAGATCGAGATACTCGTTCCATAGCTCAGGATGTCCGTTCCAAATGTCGGGATGTCGTCCTAGAACCTTCTTGACTAAGAATAATCGTTTTGACTCCAAAACAACATAAAATATTCACAAATACCTCTGATGATATTCAATACATAAAATCATTATCATGGATAATCAAAATAAGTATAAAATGCTTTTATAAATCTCAACATCACCTCATAATATTAATATGATGATTTTTCACGAAGTACAAACAAACATTCATAATGAA
Organism: Drosera capensis; assembly: GCA_001925005.1. Taxonomy (NCBI): domain Eukaryota; kingdom Viridiplantae; phylum Streptophyta; class Magnoliopsida; order Caryophyllales; family Droseraceae; genus Drosera; species Drosera capensis. The sequence goes on from LIEC01006477.1 coordinate 16,065, forward strand.
AAGTATTAATATATGAATCCTATCATGTTATAGGACCTAAAGACGTCGCTCGTTGAGACATAAATGACAAGTTGATCGTGTGTATTCGAAAGTTAACGTTTAGATTTATTTTGTGTGACGATGTACATTATTGTATCGTGAGTATAATAATATGCATTGGAATCTATGGACATAATCACTAAATGTGGCTGACGTAAAATACTGACTGCAACTTTTGTGTGCCATAACAAGATGATGTGTGTGTTTATGTTATGCCTTGATTGTTGGTATAAAAAGGATGGGTGAATGAAAAGAGTGTAAATTCATAACTTATGAGATAACTCCATGATATAAAACACAAAGAGCGTGTGTCTGTCATATGTGTTATACAGTAATTTGGTGATGACATTCTTTTATCCACCATGTGAGGCCATTTTGGTATGAGGGATACTCACTACAACAGATCCTGGGTTCGGTTTTATTGATCCCCTTTCGCGGATGTCTTTTTTACTGAAGTTGAATAAATCTTGATAAGTTGAAATTGAATAAATTTTGATAAGTTGAAATTGAATAAGTCTCGTCAATGACACAATTATAACACTGAGGATATTTAGTGTCTGTCTTTACCGTGTTTTTAAGATGATAATTATGAATGTTAGAATGATATGATAAGTTCATAGTGATAAAACAAAGGAGCTCAGTGGTCATTTCGCTATTCTTTTCATATCTTTTTCTCTATGTAACCCCTGATAAGGGAACCTACACGTTATTAAACTCATATGCCTCACGGTTATATTTTTCTGTGTTTTTCTCTTCTCTGTGTTTTTATGAGTTAGAGACGGACGGACCAGTGTAATATAGGTTATGGTGCTAATGTGTATCTATTGTATTATGATTTATGAACTAAGTAAAATATATACTAAATAAGAAGTTTTCGTTATATTTGATAATATTACTGATTATATCTAAGTGGATTTTTAATTGGCGAGTACCAGTAAAATATTTTTACTATCCTTTGAAAATATAGATGTCATATCAAACACTATTTTCATTTATACATCTTCATATCTTTTTATGTCCTTTTATTTTTATTACCACAAGTCCCTAACTTGACTCCAAAAACAACTTTAAAGATATGACAGACTCAGAGTATAAAGATAATACGTCAATCGCCATCCGGACTACAACAAAAACTCACATTTCTTTCCAATTTGATTAACACATCGCATGTCTCATGCATTGCACCTCTAGTGCTTATCCATTCAATGAGGCTCCAGATCCATCATTGAGCAGAGCCTCCCTGTAGAGAATAACCCGTGGCTCAGCCACAAACCGTCTCAGTGCACTGTCGCTGCATATAGGCAAAGGGGGTGGGATACTATCTCTCCCTCCCTAACTAGTCATTTCCTCACTCGTGACGATAACTAAAAAAAAAAAAAAAAAACTGGAGTCCACTGATTCAATCTAAAGCCATGAAGGCTATCAAAGAAACAGTGAACGATCCTTATGGATCCAAGAAATGATGTCAAGCTCAACCTTCGTTATCATAACATCTCAAAGAATACGACAACAACTCACGATCTCAACAGATCCAAAAAACGACACACCGTGCTAGATCTTCATACGTATAAATAGACTTTCACATATTATGTGTCATTCATTACTTTCTCATTTTATTCATTTCATTCACATATGCACAATTAACGTTTTTATTATCGTGTCCTTTATTTGTGTCACGCAAGTGTTGCTTGCATTTAATATCCCGAGAGGGTAAATCGTTGTCGCGAACTATATTCTAGCATCCAATTCAAACATAACATAAGATAATCATATAATAATTATTACCGATCCTGACCCTGATGTCAAGGCGCGATGTATATATCTCGATCCTTAACATTTTCATATGTCACAACAACATGAGGTGATTTCAACATATATGTTCGAAAATAAAATCCAAATTATTTAGATATTTGGGCCTCCTGCTTCTTCAAGGTCTTAATGGATAGTATTGGAAAGATCTCAAGATTTTTCAAAGAGGTGATTTCATTTATGTTCTTTGTCAAAGAAGGCTGCATTGCTCGACTCAATGATGCCCCAAGAAAAATACTAGAACTTATTAACCTCACATTTCATCATTTTCTTGAAAGTAACACTTCTCAAGATGATATTATTTGATACGTATTTTGAGAAAACTCATCTTGTATTAAACAATGTGATGATTTATTTTTTTATAACGTTTGATAACCATACATAATTTGTATGTTTCCTCCGTCTTATGAAAAATGATATACTTTGATTCGATTTGAATTTTTGTCTAAATGTCTTTACTTTTTGTGTTCATAAAAATGGTTCACTATAACAATTACTACGAGATAAGTTAGCAAGGGATACTTTGTTGGGAATAGTTTTAACCCTAAAAAAATTATATTTTTATGAAATGACATAAAAAAAATATTTGATGTATTTTTTGGGGGACGATATATAAAGATAAATGTTATAGTATTTTTTTCAAATGAAAAGAATAATAACTAATATTTCAAAATTGGTCTATGATATTGATTAAAGTTTCCTCTGGATAAATCAATCGAGATCAAACCTTACATTCAGTATTGAGAAGGACAACCTAGTAGTTTCTTGTTCCTTTCCCATCTTTTCTACCTTGACACCATACTTGGATTTTTGTAAGAACTAATCCGATTAACCATTACGATACAATCGCAACTACTGCACGCACCAGCGATACTATGAAGCCCTCGCGCCCACAGAACAACGTTCGACGTAATAGAATCGTATGCTAATCAAAGACACCACCACGAAGCCCCAACTTGGACCAATCAACCAACCATGTGGCTGTGATCACTCCAATTTTCCTTTTTTGTTGTCCCTATGTGCTCGCTGCAGAAATGTGGAAGATGCATTCTTTTAGACGCACAAGGCACAGCTTCCATAAAATAGCAAGACAAAGTGCTTTTCCACACTTGTCCTCTGCCAAATTCCCAGCTACCCTTTCGAGAACTCTTTCGATTTGTCGAAGATCATTGAGGAAAAAGGGTCGTGGAGTGATCGAATCGGGTTCTTTGGGTACCCTTTGGATCAGTTGGATTGATTTGAGGAGAAGGGAAAGTGAGAGATTGGGATTTGCGATTCTGGGTCGGAGTCATTTGGGTGAAAAGTGAGGGCTTGGTGTGTTGTTTGTTTGATTATGATTGTGGGTTTTGGTGTTTGAGTTTGTGAATTGATGAAATTAGTTGTGGTGGTGATCTATATTGTGGGAAGATGGTGAACTGGGTTTATTATGGTCATGTGGGTTTGCTTTTGTTGTTAAAATCTTTTGGGATCTCAAAATGGGTTGTTCCTCTAGGATTTTCTTATGCATCTTATGTTTGAGACTTACACGGCCTGTTTGGCTGGGATCAATGACTATGCGCATAGGTACTTGTGACATTAGTCACTAAAGGCATAGCTAATTTGAAATTCGTAGTTAAGAACGTTAACTTGATATAAAGAATAGCTTAATCGCCGAAGAGTAACTGAATGATACCCTACCTGATGGTAGTTTACTATTAGACTCAACAAAAGTTCAGACTTAAGAACAGTGATGATAGTTCTCGAAGATAAATGTCAATAAGCTAGCTCAAGTTGTTCGGCATTCTGGGACACATTGGAGTGAGGACGATTGACCTTTTATTGGTTTGTATCTAGTATGTTCTTGAATATTTATACGGCACTGTCTGATATCGTTTTTTCCTTCCATTCCGTTGTAGAAGAAGCTTCTGACCTGAATGGCGGCTGTACTTGCTTCACAAACTTCACAAAGTTGCAGCTGCTATGCATTGGATTTACCTAATCGTAATACAAATCTGCAGAATCATAGTTACTCAAACTATACATCCAACATAAATTTTAGCTGCCACATTCGTCATGTGCCTTCAAGACGCAGGGGTATTAGATTTCAAGTGGAGATGCGGCAATCTGAAACATCAGTCAATGTAGGGACCAATGGACGGGTTGCCAAAATGATCCCAGCCTCTGAAGTAGTCAAACAAAGAGCTGCTTCTGTTAACAAGGCTGAGGTTCTGAACGGTTCCAGGCAGTTAGTAAATGGCACAAGCATAGTCAAGAAGGGAAGCACTCCTGGATTGGTCGCAAAACCTAAAGCCAAAGAGTTTGCTGGGCTTCCCCCAGTGGAGGAGCTGAAGGTTCTACCAAGTGATGAGGGTTTCAGTTGGGCAAATGAAAACTATAATTCGGTTCAAAGATCAATAGATGTTTGGTCCTTCGTCATATCTCTCCGTGTCCGTGTGCTCTTTGACAATGCAAAGTGGGCTTACTTTGGTGGATTCTCAGAAGATAATCAAGTGAGTCTTAAGCTCTGTAGAACAAAACCAGTCTGGATACCCTTGTATTATTGTACCACTCTTGCTTCATTTCTTTTGGAGCTGATAAATTTTCATTTCTTCCTCGATTCTGCTCTATTCAGAACACTCCTTTTGATTTTCATGTTGAAATATTGATTTTTTTTCTTATAATCCTTTGCATTTAGAAAAACAGAAGGAAGAAAACTGCTGCGTGGCTAAGGGAACGGGTGCTACAGCTTGGACCAACATTCATTAAACTAGGACAGCTTTCTTCTACGAGATCTGATCTTTTTCCGCGTGAGTTTGTTGATGAGCTTGCCAAGTTGCAGGTACTTCTTCTCGTGCTGTCTCAAGTGTTCGAACTTTCCAAACATGTTTCTTTCTTTAAATTTATTGCTGTGATTATTATCAAATATATGAAGCTGCTTCAGGTTTGCCATCCTTTGTTTGCATTTACCAGGATAGGGTGCCTGCATTTTCACCAAAGAAAGCAAGAGACTTTATTGCAGAAGAACTTGGAGCACCTGTTGAAGTTCTTTTTAGGGAATTTGAAGACAGGCCAATAGCTGCAGCTAGTCTTGGTCAGGTGTTTGGTTTTGTTTAAGACTATGGATTTCGTTGTCTGAATGTTCCTGTTAAACTTATTGTCTTCTGATATCTCTTCGAATGGTTCTTCTTGCTTTAACAGTCAATCGCAGCATGAGTGAGATTTGATCTTGAATGCACTCTAACTAGTCCAGGCATGAGTCGATCGCCTGCCTCGAAGCTAGATATAAATTACTCACTCCGTCTCAGATAAATTACGACACATTATTAAAAATAGATGTCCCTCATAAATCACAACACTTCCACAACTATTTTATATCTAAAAGTTCAAAATTTCTCTATTTTATATCACATCATCTTCATCATCATTATTTTTCTCTCTCCACCCACTCACAATCTCTTCTCACAAGAGCAAAATTATCGCAACACATAAAGTCTCTCTCTCTCTCTCTCTATATATATATATATATATTAATAACCGTGTCAAGTCAAACTTTCGCAATTTATTCGGGACGGAGGAAGTATATAATATTCTATAAATTTGGAGTTTTATTTTCTGGATTCTGTGGACTCTTGCTTGGATAGGTTTTTTGTTGCAATTTTATTTGACAACTTTGAAATTTTATAAGAAAAAAAAAATTTAAAATTTGAAAATTTTGAAAATTTATTCATGTGATCTAAAGGTATTTCTATGATGGCTCAGCACATTGCTAATATGGAAGATGTATTAGTAGACACAAGAGAGTTTGACATCACAAGCATGCTCTCTGTTAAAACACACATCATTTCTTCAACTGTGATCCTAAACCCTTTTTTCTCATGAAAATTAAAGGTAAAAAATAGCTGTCATCTTCTTCTTTTTTTTTTTTTTTCTTTTTTTGTGAAAACGGGAAAATGTTCAGGCTTATGAGGCTCTTACATTGCAATATCATGGCTACGTACTGAGAATATTCACAGCTAGTCAATCAGCTTGGTCATAGGAGCTCGACTCACCCCTGTTGATTTTCCTTATGTCCATGTTGCTGCTTCATGCTTACTTTGGTTGTTTAAAATGTAGGAACTCATACTTAACTTTGGTCAATCTATTGATAATCTTCCATGAGGAAAAAGGTGGCTGTATACGAGTATTTTGATGTAAATATTGTTAGTCATTTGCATCGTTTTCTGTAGTCATCCCTGAATTGTTATGCATCTCTTACTCGTTTTCAACATGAAATTTTACGTATAACAAGTCTCATCCAATGACCATTGTTAAACTGCTAAGATTTCCAATTTTTCTGTTTAACCGTGTTAAGTAAGATCTTGTTGGATCTATTATGATCTCCTTGAAACAGTTTGGGGTATGTCTAGGTCACTAAAAAAGTGAAGAGAGAGATCAGGCCAAGAGTATGCATTCTCTTATTGAATTTCTGATGCTGCAACATCTTATGCTTTCAGCCTATAGAACTATTCTGTTCTTTTTTTGCATGCAGGTGCATCGGGCTATTCTGCATAACGGAGAGAAGGTAGTCGTAAAAGTTCAGAGGCCAGGCCTGAAAAAACTTTTTGACATTGATTTACGTGAGTGATGTAAACCAAAAACTTTTCATATTTGCTTTTGCCATGAGTGCGAGAAAGTGTTCCTCTGTTTCCCATGACCATATAGATATCTTGAGAAGGTTTGTTAGTAAGTGTGGTATATGATATTTCACAAGTATATATCAAGAGTCGGAAAAAGTTTCAGAACAAAATTGCTCAATCACAGTGGATTGTGCATCTATTCCACTTGTTAGTTACTTCCGCAAACATGGTTGTTTATGATGATAACCTAATATTTGTAGCGGTTCCCAATGGGTGCTGTTTTATTTCTTATCCAATAATTGTGTTTTTGGAAGTTTTCATTTGGTTTGTTTTGAACTTGAAAACTATCAGTGGTTTATTCGAGAGATGGGGAGAAATAGCTCTTAGGAAACAGTATCTGATAAGGTTATTTGATTGATTTATGTGAAGATTTCTGAAAGGTGGGAATGGTGCACACCCTCCTTTTGCTTGTTTATGTGGAATTTTCTCTCCTAACTGATTGCTATCAATGGTAGAGAGATCTATAAATGAGAGGGTGCAATCATAGTGTGTGCTTGCTTGAGTTTCAGTTTTAGATTTCGCCTTGCACTGTTTATTATTGCTTCTGTCTTTGGTTGCATCTTTGAGTGACTGTTTTGTCATCTCCAGGAAATTTGAAGCTAATTGCTGAATACTTCCAAAGAAGTGAAACACTTGGTGGTCCAACGAGGGATTGGATTGGCATATACGAGGAATGTGCAACGTAAGAATAAACTGTGCTCTTTTTGGTTTTTTTCTTCTGGTTACCTTCATGGAAATGTTTCAGTGTTTCAGCTCTTCCCAAGTGGAGCTAGCTTTAGAGTTTTGTCAAGCTAAATTTGGTTCCGCAGAGTTGTTCTGATCCACTGCACACCTTAGTTTTTTAACCCTCTTTTTTCTTTTTCCCGCCTTTTCTTTTTTCTTTTTCTTAATCATATATGTTTGGCGGGTACCACTTCTAAATGTCATTCAAAATAGTGTCATTCAAAGATTTTAACTTGTAAACTACCTACTTTAATATCATGTAGAACTAACTGAATCAAAAGTTCAAGTTGATATTCAAGGTCACAATAATATCATTTGTATCTTAACACCCGAGAAGATAGATGCTCTTACTCATGTTCATATTTCTTCGAGTTGCAGGATTTTGTATCAAGAAATAGACTACATAAATGAAGGCAAAAATGCTGATAAGTTCCGCCGGTATTTTCGCAATGTTAAGTGGGTCCGAGTTCCTGTAGGTTTCCTGCTCCCAGTCAGATTTTTTCTTCAGCTTAATATTTACCATATAATTCTATACCTAGTGACCCACATTTCACTGACTCATTTTATCCCTGTAGTTGGTTTACTGGGATTATACAGCACCTAAAGTGTTGACCTTGGAATATGTCCCAGGTTTGAACTCGGCAATGATTTCATATCCGGTTATTAGCATCTGAGTTATATTCTTGAATACTTGCATGAAGGCATTTCTATCTATATCATTATACTTTTTCTATGTTTTCTCTTCTAAACAGGCATCAAGATAAATCGGGTTGATATGCTGGATGCTCGTGGCTATGATCGTTCTAGAATTGCATCACGTTCTATTGAAGCTTACTTAATACAGGTCTCTCTTGTCTATCGGCCATGTGGTCTGCTAGAACTAGTTCATTACATTTATAGTTTCGGTTTTTACTGACTTTCAAACTTCTTTACTCTGATATTTTGCTTGGAGTATGTATCCGATTTGGTTTTAGGTGCGTTAAGGTGCATCATCGTGGATGACTTATGCTGATTTCAGTATTGTACCTTATGCATGCTAAATTAAATGGACAGTTATATTTGCATTAACTTTCTTACTTCTGTGGTGACTGCAGATTCTGAAGACTGGTTTTTTCCACGCCGATCCTCATCCTGGGAATCTTGCCATTGATGAAGATGAAGCAATCATCTACTATGATTTTGGGATGATGGGAGAAATTAAAACCTTTACTAGGACGAGATTACTGGATTTGTTTTATGCAGTTTATGAAAAGGACGCTAAAAAGGTATGCTTTTCAGTTTTTCACTCATGATCCTTGCAACTGCTTAATCTTTCGGTGGCACATGAAGTTGTGTATGCTTTTCTACAACTCTCTAGTTTCTATCTATTTTTAGGAAAAAGGGAAAGAAAGCAAGCGGAATTCCATTGCACTCATCTTTTTATGCTATGTGATGACTTGATAGCACCTTTATTAGTTGGCTATGCTGCTGTTTAAGAACTTCTTATCTCCGAATGAAATGATGTGAAAAATCCAAATCTACCTGGAATAAACCAATGTATTCCTAAACTAGCAATGTTGCCACATTTATATCGGTTTACTCATCAGCTTGTGCCAGACTGACAAGATTCAATAAGAATTTCATGTTGTTGGACGGATAATTCATGTTTTTCTAGGCTTTTCTACAACAATCTGAAAGTTCATTTCTCAGCAATTCTGCTTGAGAACAGGTCGACTGAGCTTCCTAGGACAATCCTAATAACTTCCCATATTGCAGGTTATGAATAGCTTGATTGATCTTGGAGCACTGCAGCCAACCGGGGATTTGTCATCGGTATGGATTCATCTAGAGGTTCTCCTTATAAAGTTTCTTGAGTTGGTTGTCTGTAACCGTCACTGATTCTCACTCCACTTTGTAGGTAAGGAGATCTGTGCAGTTTTTCTTGGACAATTTGTTAAGTCAGACACCAGATCAGCAGCAAACTTTGAATGCCATTGGAGAGGTGCGCAAATCCATCTTTTATGATACTGAAAAGGACTAGCTTTACTTCTTCCTTGACTATATGTGTCGCTGAGATCTTCACTACTAAGTGCCCAATTTTGGTTTATATTGCCTTAAAGCGTTAGAAGTCTGTTCCTGAAACTGAGTCCTTTCAAGCAATTAGGTGCACATCTTAGATGACCGCTTTCTCATTCCTCCTTGCATGAAATGTGACTCTTAGCTAAATGTTTCCCTTTTCTTTCTCTGCCTTTTCTTAGATGAACTTTGCATAAACCACTAGAATCTATTGGTGATCAGATTTCCTCTTCGGTTTTTTTTTTTGGATGAGACTATTGCTTATTCGAAGTTTATATATTTCAGGATCTGTTTGCAATTGCACAAGATCAACCATTCCGGTTTCCATCTACCTTCACTTTTGTAATAAGGGCATTTTCAACACTTGAAGGTATGAGTTGCTCACTTCATGCTTGAGCATGTCCCCTGTGTAGACATTGAAATCAATGGAACTAGAATCTATACCAACTCGGGGGAAAAAAATGTTCTTGGATAACATTCTAGCATAATGTCACTTCTCCCTCACTAAATCTTATGTATCATATTAGTTCCCAAAGATAGACTAGTACTGAAATAAGCATCTGCTTCTGTTTCCCCTACATTGTACTTGAAATTTAAATGTGCAGTCTGATATTTAGAATCCTTCTGAAGTTCTCATGTAGTCCCTGGTTTATTTTAGGAGTTGGATACATACTCGATCCTGATTTTTCGTTCATAAAGGTTGCCGCTCCCTATGCACAAGTGTGTTTTCTTACTTCAGCCTCATTCCTCGCTAAATGCAGACTTTTCTCAATATTAATGCCATAAATTGGCTTCTGAAAACCGACATCTCATCTCAATTGCAGGAGCTTCTTGATCTAAAACAGAAGCAACGTTCGGGGACTCAACTTGTTCAGGAGATAAGGAAACAAGCCGAAGATGTAAAGCATTTTTGCTTTTAACCCTCAGACTCCATTTTGTTGCTTGGTTTAAATTTCCCAGAATAGAGTCCTTTAAACAAAATGTGATAGCCGTTTCAGTTCTATTCTACTCTGCTAATATGAGCTAGAAGGCCCTGTATTTTTTTTTTTTTCATTTTTCTAATGCCTAGATTGATCATTTGTTCTGTTGAGGATAAAATGCTTATACCAACTTTAACAATCCCAGGCAAGATCCTCTGCGGTGTCTATGCCATATCGTGTCCAGAGGATAGAAGAGATTGTAAAGCAGTTAGAATCTGGAGATCTAAAACTACGGGTGCGAGTGCTGGAGGTATGACTTTATGAGGATTTCCATCTTTTGAGTAATCTACGAGTCTTAGGGCTGTGGTTCCACTCTACTAGTTCTTACTTGAACTGTATATGCAGTCTGAAAGAGCTGCTCGAAAAGCAACGATACTGCAAATGGCAACCATCTACACGGTTGCTGGCGGTACACTTTTGAATTTGGGGGTCACTTTCAGTAACCAGGGAAGTGACATTGTCGCAAATGGATCATATGTAGGTGCAGGTAATATCCTCCTCCATTTACCACCCTTTTCATTGAAACAAACCGGACAAAAGAATTCATGGGATTTCATTGACTAACATCTATTTTATGCTACAGGTGTTTTTTTGGCACTAACCATCAGATCGATGCAAAGAGTAAGGAAGCTTGAGAAGTTCGAGAAGATGATATGATCTTAGTGCAGATCACAGTTTCGTGGTTTATATATATAGATACACTCCAGTCATAGTATATATAACTCAGACTTAGTTCAGAAAAAGAAAGCCTTGTAAGTTTGAAAATTGAAGCATTCTTGAGGGCATCAATCGGGGCGATGATGCCTCTCAAAAGGGAAAAATTACAGTACTTCATTGGATTCCATCATAAATAATATATAGCAAGTGAATTTTTGTCTGTTGAATCTTCAGTTGTGCTCTTTGCTCAGCAAACTTCAGGTCGGCAAGATACTGACGTTTGAGCTAATACAATAATAACCAAAATGCCATAAGCCATATTGTACATTAATTGCCAATCGGATAGCTGTTGCACGATTCTGACAGAAACAAATAAAGAATTCTTGTTCCATTTCTATGTTACGAAAAGCAGCAAGCCCAGAAAGATCAAAAAGTGAGACAATTGTTGCGACATCCTCCATTTCTGATACATCCAAAAGTACATGGCATGATCAGTGTACAAATATGAAAATTGATAAACACCACATCTGCCAAATCAAGAAACAGCAGAAAATCATGTACACAAGGGATGCTAAAACAGCAACATTGAGCTTCAATTTCGAAAACCAGTCAGAAATCGAGGAACATCAGCAAAATCCGGCACAATGTTAATATCGCGAAAGCTATTCTCTTTTTCCTTCTCCAAGTAGTTTGCTAGTGACTCGCACTGTTTCTCTCCATTAGTCTCAAACACAAAGAAGCCACCAGGCTTCAGCATTTTCGCTGCCCGCTTACACAAATAAACAAGACTGTCCAACCCTTCAGCGCCACCATCAAGTGCAAGTCTAGGCTCATGCTTGCCCACCTCGGCCTGCAGGCCCCCGATATCTCCACTCGGGATATACGGTGGATTACTCACTAAACCAGCAAGCTTTCCTTCGAGCTCCAACAAAGGATCAAACCAAGACCCCTGCCTGATCTCAACCACTTCCTCTAAACCATGTCTCTCAACATTAAACTTAGCCACTGAAACCGCAGTAGGACTTAAATCTGTGGCAATCACCCTTCCGATCTTCCCCAAACTCCTCGCAATACCAATCGCAAGAGCACCACTACCAGTCCCCAAATCAACCCACACTCCTTCCCTCAACATCTCACACTCTGCAACTACATTCTCCACCAACTCCACAATCTTCTCCGTCTCCGGCCTGGGAATCAAAACCCCCTCTTCCACACTCAACACAAGATCCCTCCAATGCTCGCACCCGACAATGTACTGAAACGGTCGCCTCTCTTCGATCCGCTGCTTCCACAACTCATACAATCCATCAAGACTCTCCCTCAACCGTATCACCCTAGACACACCACCCATTCCCAAATCCTCAACAATGCCAATATTTCCCATAACCTTTGGATCAGCGACAGAGTCCTCTAGGAGCCATCTGAGCTCCCTGAGCAACAATTCAGAATCCGGCCCATCGTCAACTTTCACAAAACTCGATCCCGCTGACGAAGCAAGCGTCTTTGCCCACTCCACAAATGCCCGGAGATCCGAGACAGTAGACGAGTAGACTGGTGGTCTAAGAAAAAGGGGTTTTCGGGGACTCTGCGATGATGATGGAGAAACTGAAATTGTAGCAAGACTGCGATTTGAGGAAGTAGGCAGTTTTGGATTAGGGTTTTGAGTGATGGGTCGATGGTGATTGAGAAAGATAGGGAGAATTTGAGCAGGGAAACGCTGTGAGGTGATGAGCTGCTTCATTGAGGGTATCAGCATCTCAAAACCCTAACCATGGAAAAAGCATTGCCATTGAAGAAATGGATCATGGGACTCCATGATTGAGCTAGAATTTCCCCCAACTTCGATGAAGAAGTGATTGTAAGGACTAGAAGCTTCCCGTCAATGGCGCATGGAAACCTTGGCTAGGGTTTCAAAGCAAGGGCTCGGAGGATGAGAAACGTCTGCTTCTGAATTGAGCTGGACAACTGGACAAGACTCGAAAGTGTTTGGTGATATAGACTTAAAATGGCCGAATGGGAGAAATTCTAACTTAAAATCTATCACTCATAGAGGGAGACTATGCTCATATAGCACCGGGCCAGATATACATCACACTGACGTAGCATGAGGATGATCGTTGCATATCAACTTGATAAAAATGGCTAAAGCGCATGGAATATGCCGCAATCATTGTATAATACTCACCACTAGTGTTTCTTTGCATATGATATGATCCAACACGGCTTCCACTCAACTGCTACTTGCTACAACCATTATACTGATGGCCAGATAAGCAAACAGCTGTTGATTTCTCTTCAAATCTCATCGATTATCTGTTGTTACTCGGCACAATCAAGCCATGGAAGAATTTGAAGGCAAATGGGTGAAGGTATATATTTACATCACTGCTCAATCCATCGACTCAACTCACCTCTTCTACCCTTTTCATTTCGCTTCTTGATTTTTCCCCTACCCTTTGCGTGTAGGGTTGAATTGAATGAATGATTTGGATTCGTGTTTGCGTGTAGGGTTCCGTGGATATCAATTGTTTGCCTTCCAATGATTGACTGCCGATTTTTTCAAGTGAACCGCATATATTGATGTGTTCGAATCAGAACATTGATGTGGTTAAAACCAGCCTCAAAGGCGATGAGGAAAAAATTGAAAAGGCTATGCCATTTTCTGATTGCCAAGTGAAAAGAACTTTGGTTTTTGAATCTGAGTTCAGGTTCTTTGGATGAATCGAGAGATTGTGAATCTTTGAATGGTTTGTGGAACAAGTTGTCAACTTTACCCAAAAAAAAAAAAAAAAAGATTTAGTGTTGGGTCCGGCCCATGCATTATGGGCTTGTCTTATAAATCCAACCCCAAAAATGATTTATCCTAATTTCTTGCAAACTATTTCTTGTATGAGAAAAATTTGAGCCGCAGCAGAAAGAGTAAGACAACAAGAGAGAGAGAAAATACACACAAACACGACATCAAAATTGAATTCCGTGATCTCACCTTAGATGACTTCAGCAAACTATTTGAAGAAATAAACAGACTTATTTCAGTTAAATTTTGGTAACACATAGCCCTATGTGTTAGCTTCGTTCTTCCACTAGTTTAAGCTCATTCCGAGGTCAGAAAGATTAGTTTCAGGACTTTTTTTTTTTTTGCAGAAGATCGGAGCAGATTTTGGCTTAGTTCTCTCAAGACAAGTTTAGTCTGTTGACTGTTTGGAAGAATAAATCTTCTCCGATGATGCTGATTTTCGGATATGTTATAGAGTTTGAAGTTGTCTATTACCTGTTTGAGTCTGAAGTTGATCCGATATCAGAATCACTTTTCCGACCATATTTCGGTCAGCTATCCTGAGAGACTTAGTGTGGTGTTTTTTCCCTTATTTACTATCTAATTTTTGTGAGATTGACATTCCAACCATGATGTTGAGTTGAGTATTGATTCCTTCTACATGTGTTAGAGGAAAAGCTTGTTGTGTTTTTCTCTTGTAGTTCCATCTAGTGTTGGTGAGATTGTATTGCTTGTCAAGGTTTTTTGTGACCTTGATGTTTGTTGTCCTTGTCTTCTATGTGTGGTAGGGGAGAAGATTGATGTGTATTCCATTAACTTGATAATTCGTGGAAGTTTGCGTGGACTCCAATAAAAATCCCGTGATTTTTTACCCTAACGGGTTTTCCACATAAAAAGTCTTGTGTTTCTCGGTTTGATTGTTTTGATTAATTTTTTGTCCGCATTATTTACTTCAACTTGCATCTGAGTGTGTGTATCCCAACAATTAGAAGTCTCAATCCTAAAGCCAAATTCATTTAATTTGATGGCATTGACTTGTGCTCAGTACAAGATGGAAGTCTACATAGACTTGGACCGTGGTAGAAGGTAAACTGGCAAAGGTACCGTTTACTCCGAAGACTCGATCGAGATTTGTTCCCTGCTAGCTTGGGAGTACTGTACTGGTAGGTTTAGCTGGAAGACTTGGACCCGAAGGAACGTAGACGAAGTCAAGTAAACAAATCATTTGACTTCTTGACTGGTTTTGCTGAGCTTGGAAATTTTAACAGCTTTTTCATTGAGATCTAATGGCACAATATGTGATATTCTAAGAGACCACTTGGTTTTCATGTTGGCCCTTGTACAAAGCATGTACTACTTTGTTTCCTGCAAGCAGTCTATAGTTGGATTCCTACTCCAATTAAATGGACACAAAGTCGATATATGAGAACATTGTCAGGACTAAATGATTGACCCGGCAGCATCAGAGTATGTAGTATGCCAATCCGTATATGCAAACCCAGAAACCATTTTTAGAACCTTTGGTGGAAAAGATGAAAATGAAACTTCTTGGTCCTTTTAGTTCCATACAGATTACAGGAACAATAGCATCAGCTCAATTCCCTTATCTGACAAAATCTAGAAGCAGGCGTCTTTGCTTGCACTTGATCTCTTCTTTCATCTTTGTAATGAAATCGTCGCACCTTTTGTTCAACTCATCCCGACTCAGTGAACACCATCCATCCCCTGCATCTTCCTCTGTTGTTGTTCCTGCACCAGTTTCTTCTTCATCAAAATAGGCCGTCTGAATGGTCTGATCTTCAAATTGGGTAATCAAGTTCTCGCTCTTCAAATAATCATACAAAGTTCTATTTTCATCCTTGTTCATTTCCGTTTTTCCCATCACTTGGTCTTGATAACCAAAGCGATGCTCATAGTCCAACTTTGGTTCCTCCCTGTCACAATCCAATTCTCTCTCGGATTGATGAGGAATGAGCATAATCTCAAAGCCCTCGCCCTTTTCGACGATATGGTTCTTCTCCTCAACAACCTGTTCAGGGTCCTGTGTCGCCTCAGGACATGAGCTGGAGCAGAAGACAAGGATTACAATGATGCCGTTGCATAGGAGGAACATATAACTTCTGCATATCCAACTGCTCAATCGAAATTGCGAAGTAGAATACATGAATAAGAAATGATCCCTAACGAAGTTGATGAAAAGAAACGCGAAGCAAGAGAACAGAAACAGCACGGACAAGAACGAAGCTGCCCGCAAGAACGCTAACGTCCTCTTGATGATCACTAGCAAGATTCTGAGCTGCCTGATCAAGAACTTGTTATTTCGGTCCATATGGATCGGATAGAATCTGAGCGTCGAAAGTAAGAGTTGGTGGGATCTTTGGTGTTTGAGGGAGGAAGAAAGGGGATGTGGTGTGAGCTTGCTAGATGTTTACTGGTTTTGGCGAGAGGTTTGCTTTTATAGGTAGAAGAATGAACCGTAGATATCATGCCTTGATTACCTTGATTATGAACCGTGGTTACTTGTTCAGATCGTTATAATTTGGAAATTGTTTCATTTCATTTAAAATCTCATTTGTATGGTTCTGTCCTTTCATATTTATTTCTTTGTTAACTTACACAGTACAATCTAAAAAAAGAGCTCATATATATATATATATAATATAAAAAAAGAAGTTGTATTTGAGGCAGTCAACTTGTTTACAACTACTTTTTTTTAATGAAAGGTTAAATTAAACCAGATTTTTTTCTCAGATCCTAAATATATTCTGATACAGTTTTACTGGACAAGTTATCTTCTCAATAACCACGTAAGTGACAGATGAACTACTGATAGTCACCGTTGATTTTCGTATATCCCAATAACAAAATATTGAGAATTATTTAAATGTTATATCTATATCATTTTTAAAATATAAAGGATTGAGAATTCAGAATTGCATGTGCCAACAGTACGATGTATTAATCCAACAACATATGAAACTAATTTAAGCAACATATGAAACTAATTGAAGGAATTAACATATTTACTAATACTGAATTTCGGAGAGGTAAGTGAATTTCATACTATTAATCTAACTAAGTGGTTTTCATATTAATTTAAACTAATTTTGACAATGAAACACTAATTTCAGTGTTATTTCATACTAATTTAAACTAATCTGTATGATAATCATATCATATCATATGACTATCATTACACTAAATTCGAAAATGATAACACATCAAACACTAACATTATGCTAAATCGAATAACATTATATCACATTATATAGTTTAAACAATAATTAATTAATTAAAATTATGATTTTGTGATAATTTTATCATCAATTAAAGTTTGCATTATAGTTACAGAAACTAAATAATTAAATAAACACTAACACTAACATTATATTAAATCGAATAACGTTATATAACATTATATAGTTTAAACAACAAATAGTGAAATTAAACTAACAAATTTGGTTAATTTACGACACTATGACTAATTATACATAAGTAACATTTTTATAACTAATTTTATCATCAATTTACGACAATTTATCATCAATTTGTTAGTTGTATGTACTAAATTAAACAACAAATAGTTGTATGATTTGTTTACTTGACTTCGTCTACGTTCCTTCGGGTCCAAGTCGTCGGGTCCAAGTCTTCGGAGTAAACGTACCTTTTTACCAGTTTACCTTCTACCACGGTCCAAGTCTATGTAGACTTCCATCTTGTATTGAGCACAAGTCAATGCCATCAAATTAAATGAATTTGGATTTAGGATCGAGAGTTCTAATTGTTGGGATAAAACATATTCACATGCAAGTTGAAGTAAATAATGCGGATTAACAAATTAATCAAAACAATCAAGTCGAGGAACACGAGACTTTTTACTTGGAAAACTCGTGAAGGTAAAAAATCACGAGATCTTTATCGGAGTCCACTCAAACTTCCACTAATCATCAAGTTAATGGAGTACACGTCAATCTCCTCATCTATCACATGTAGAGGGCAACAAACATTAAAATCACAAAAAATCTTGATAGATAAAACAATCTCACCAACACTAGGTGGAATTACAAGAGAAAAACAATAACACAACAAGCTCCTCCTCTAACACATGTAGAGGGAATCAATACTCAACTCAACAACATGATTGGAATGTCAATCTCACCAAAGTTAGATGGTAAATAAAAGAAAAACATCACACTAAGTTTCTTAGGACAGCTGACTGAAATCTGATCGAAAATAAGTGTTTTCGATGTTCGGCTTCAAACGTAAATAGATAGTAGACAACTTCAAACTCTATAACATATCCGAAAATCAGCATCATCGGAAAAGATTTATTCCTCCAAATAGTCAACAACCTGTCTTGAGAACATCAAATCAAAATCTGCTCCGACCTTCTGCAGAAAACAGTCCTGCAACTAACCTTCCCAACCTCGGAATGAGCTCAAACCAGCGAGAGAACGAAGCTAAAACATAGAAGCTATGTGTTACCAAAGTTTCAACTAAAATAGAGTGTTTATCCCTTCAAATAGTCTGTTGAAGTCATCTAAAGTAAGATCACCACATTCAGTTTTGATGTGGTGTTTATGTGTGTTTTCTATCTCTTGTTGTCTTACTCTTTCTGCTGCGGCTCAAATTCTCCTCATACAAGAAATAGTTTGTAAGAAATTAGGGTAAATCATTTTTGAGGTTGGGCTTGTAGGACTAGCCCATAATGCATGGGCCGGACCCAACACTAATTTGCTCGCTCTCCAGCGTATGATGAGGACAATCCCCCAAAAGATGTCAAGAGCATCATTGAATCAAATAAGTGAAGACATCAAAGTCAAGAGAACAATAGCCAACAAGTTTGAATCTCTTTGTTTTTTTGGGTAAAGTTGACACAACTTGTTCCACAAACCATTCAAAGATTCACAATCTCTCGATTCATCCAAAGAACCTGAACTCAGATTCAAAAACCAAAGTTCTTTTCACTTGGCAATCAGAAAATGGCCTAGCCAATCGAGGCCAGCAAGATATCGGACCAAACATCAAGACGTGTTTAGATGTCATATTACCAACAGATGTTGTTCATCTTGCTTCAGCAAACGACATCAATTTTTTCCTCATCTTTTCTCGGTCAAGCATGAGGGAGACAAAAAAGCATGCATCAGAGCTATCACAATCCAGGGAACAACACTCATAACACCACAACTGATGCGTCTGCTTCCTTTCCAGCCTCTCCGCCCACTTGAGCTGGACATGATGCGGTTTGCTCATTATCAAGTCTCCATCCGCCCCCTCGTGGATATATCAGCTCTCTTTCGGATAATCTCGTGTGCTTGATGTGGACATTAGGTTCGGTGAGGCCGTAAGTCTATGTTCAAGCTCAATCAAACTTTAATAAGTGGAGTCCCATTTGATATAGCCATACCATGATGCTTCAGTAGACAGAAAGCATGAAGATCAAAGAAAGCAAAAGATCATTCCATATTTCCTTTTGACTACGCATAATTGGTTGCAGGCAAAAGAGCGATTTCACTGCCACAGATCAGCCCCATGGTGCACATTCTTTCATATTGATGACCATCTGCTGTAGAAAGTTAGATAAAGTAGGAAGCCACGGTCCCTTTCATCGACCCCATGAATATGAGGGAGCTTTAGTTCATGGTCCAGGATTGCACATCTTAGGTCTACTGGTATTCAGGAAGGATCAAAACAACCTCATAAGCAAACCAAGCATTTCAGAGAAAGCAGGAAATTACCCGACCGTGATGGAGCCGATTCTGATGATGCTATCAAAAAAGAAACCATAGTTTATCTTAGAGAAGGGGGGCTTTCTTTCCCTGCTAACCAAAGTATCACTCATTCAGTATGCTCCAAATGCACGGATGATAGGGGTTGAACTTCTTTAAACTAATCCAGGCATGGAAATTGTAAGCAACAATACGTCCTAAAACCATTTATATGATGCCATAAAAATTGTATCAGAAAAGAACAACAATTGCAAGCATGATAAGCATGTCAGCTAGAGGGAACCAGTGGAAAGATCCATCATCCATGAGTATAACCATGAACAACTACTAGAGAGACCAACACACAATAGAAGGACATACCTCCATCTTGACAGATTTCAGCCATTTCATCTTCACCATTCTTTTCAGCTTTTGCCCTTCTAGATTTCTTCCTGGACTACTGAGTCAAGAAAAAATATCATTCAGTATCAATATCGCCTCAGTTTTCTGCTATGGGTAGCATTTCCTAATCCGAGGAATTTCATTAAACTGATAATTAGGAACTATGGTACTTTATGTTAAGAATTTTGATCACAAATAAAGGAAGAAAAGTATTCTATTGATGAATAGAATTGAGATTTTACAAATCCCTCAAAAACTTCCTAAACCGATGCAATCATCGGAGGTAGACACTTTGTATTGTGTTTGATCCCTTTGCTTCTGGAGGATGGGATGATTTTTCAGGCTCAACCCCTTCCCCTTTTATAGTGATGAAGGTAGGAAATGTGAAAAACCAAAAACGTGTTTTTGGTTTTCACCGGCCACTATTCACATGTGCACCGGCCACATGTTCACCGGCCACTGTTCACACATGCACCGGCCAAGCATTTGGCTGGACCTATCAATTCTCCCCCTCCAGCCACATCAATATATTTTTCTTTTTTGATTAGTTAGCCTCCATTCCAGCTATGTCAGCACATAGCTGAATCTTGTCTCGTGTAACTACCTTCGTCAGCATGTCTGCCGGGTTTTCCTTTGTA